>NDXB01004174.1:247380-347353 GCA_002631895.1 Agapornis roseicollis | reverse complement strand
CTGTCCGGCACTTTCAATTTTGGGGGGTGGCCCCCGCTTTTTTTTTTTTTTTTCTTCTTCTTGGGAAAACTCGCCTGAATTCTTCCATATTCCTTGGGGATGTTTTGAGATGAACAGAATGGCAAGTGAGCATTAAACTGGGAACATATTACTCCTTTCACTTGTAATCTTCATAAGAATTTAGACCTAAAGTATACAAAGCTTGCTTACTACTGCTCTCTCATGGAATTCCCAGTGGGCAAGGGAACAATGGAGTTATCCACAATCTTCCACTAACTGTGCGGGCTTTGTAGAAAAGCAGAGATAATGCATTCATTAATAGAAACTACAACAATTGCATAAATAAGAAAAATTAGAAATATAATAATCACAGCTATGGAGGGTTTGTAGAAAAATGGAGCTGCTATCTGGCAACCGAACGCAAAGAAAGATAAATGAGAGACTAACATACAAACATTCTGGACAGCTATGGTAGATATTCTCATACCATTTAGTGGGGGAGAAAAAGAAATTGACTCATCACATTAGCTCAATACTGTAACTCCAATCTAGATTCAACTAGCATAGTCTGGAACTGTCTGCTGCTTTCCAGCACTTGAGCTGCAGGCAGCCACTGAAGCTAATGTTGTTTCCTAGGCTTATTCTTGCCTTGTCAGAGCCAAGCTGCTCAAAATGATAGGGAGCTCTGAATTTACACTGGTAGATAGCTGGGAAAAGCATGTATCATTCAGCTCTGCTTTCTGACTTGCTCAATAAAGCTGCACAGTAACAGCTCTGAGAAGGGGCTCAAGTCTATGATGGGCAATGGGGAAGATGCTAATCCACGTGTAGAGAAAACAAGGACTAAAGCCAGATGTGTACAGGTATCATTTCAAGGCAACAGGATTTTTAGCTCTGAGGAAGTAAATTTTGGACTGCTAGCTGTATATACACCAACATGACTTTTAGAGCCACATGTTGTACCCCACACTAGAGCTTCCGAGGACCGTCTTTTCCAGTCGTCCTAAAAGACTCCATAGACTGTACCTCATTAACAATTGTCAGTGAAGTTCATTGGAAAATGTTGCATTTCAGTTCTTTCTCATGGAAGATATGAACAGAGGCAACAAAAATAGCCCTTCCATTTCTTTAATATCTCAGTGTTGTGAGTTCTGTCAATAGACAAAAGATAAGCTCTTTGGGAAAAATTATCTAAGGTTTTGATAACCGATCTTGCAGAAAAATGGGAAAAGTATGTCTGGATATGACACACAGCATGGGACATAGTAACCATGACAGTGTTCTCATTTACTGCACATCTCCTCCACTTGATGTAAAAGCAATGTATATCTTACTCCCCCTGTAAATATGAATCAAGAATAGCAGTCTTTTGAAGAGAGACTGTTATTTTCCTGCTAGCCTAAGATAAAGAGATCTTGCCTAAGGCAAAAGAAAAGTTAGTTGTAAATAACTAGAAAACATACTTCTTATTTTCTGGGAGATTGCATTATTGCTAAATTCATTTTATTACATGGGTTAGACCTTTTATACATCAGAATTCTTTATAGAAAGTTAGAGTGCTTTACCAGGGGAGAGATCTGATGGAATAGGGCTGATTTCTCCAATTAACATCTTTGGATGTAGCTGCTTGGTATTAAAATGTTCCACCATGAAGGATAGGTAATGTGCCAGTTAGCATAGCAAAACATGCTTACACCTCTGTTAAAGTCAAACATCAAAGCTCCATATAATGCTAACAAGTATTTGTTAAAAAATTCTACAAAGCCATGACTCAGGTTTCAGGGTTGTGCCTTCAGCACCAAGAACGAGGTTACAAATTACCTCTAAGCAGCAGTTTCTACTGCATATACTTCTTACGCAATTTTTCTTTGTGTAAATGCCATTTTATCAGGAGAAAAATGTTGTGGGAAGTGTGTATAAAATAGGCTGTACAGTGAGTGACTGGAAAGCCTGCAGTGTTGAAAGTGGAAACCTGCTGTTTATTTTTAAAATAAGCTCATTGGAGTGTCACTGTAGTGTACCCACCCCATCACAATAAAGCATTTTGGTTTGGAGGCTGAGTAAAAACACAGAGCTGGGACTGATGTGACAGATCTTGTTCCAAATAGTAATTCAGTTCTTCTTGCTTTGCTCAGATTGCTAAATTAGGTGTGACTTACGCCTAGAAGGCATTCATTTGGTAACAGCTCTCTGTTGGCTAAAGACTTAAAACTTTAACTCTTGTGAAAGACTAACAGTCTGCTAGCAGTGATCAGTAAACTTTGTAAAGGTTTGCCATTCAGTCTGGAGAAGTACCAGTGTTTGAAAAACTTGCTTAGCTGTCTCAAGCTTGCGAACAGGGAGGTTTCCTTGAACACTCTCCATGGTACTTCCTCACTCCAGCTGAGCAGCACTGTCACACGGGCATTTCTCTTTGCCGTCCTTTGCTGTTTCTCTACTGAACTCATTTGACACTGTCATTTTAGGAATACAGGCAATTCTAATTTAACTGGTCTGGTTGGTACATTCGTACAGATGATGACAATGTTATCTGTGAAACAGATTTGTTCGTGGTTTGCACAAGTGCAATCTTTTTTTAATGTTTTCACATAGTTGAAAAAACGTGAGAAGGTGAAAGCACCACTGGAAACCCATGAGAAGATGGTAGGACCTCTTTCTAAATGTTGCATTGGATTGAATTTGAACCAGTGACCTGGGATAAATGCTTTTTATTGCTCTCAACTAGGACTTACCTTGCCTCACTTTAACCATTTAAAACCTTGGTATCACCAGTATCAGTGGAAAAGGACAGGCCTTTCAAAGAGAGATTCATCCAGCTATGTTAGACAGCTGTTTTAGGCTACAGTTAAGTGTCTCAGGAGATGAGCTATCTCCCTTCACTGACAGTAACAACTGCTAGATATAACCTAGGTTCCTGGTTGTTAAATGACTATGTTTAGGTGAGATCCACCTCTTCTTACTTTACCAAACATAACGTTTTCCAAAACTCCCCTGATGAATCCTGTGAATAAAACTCCCCAGAGATACAAAGGAGACATGATGAAATGAGTTGACTGCAGTAGCAAGGATTGTCATTCTATAGTATGTAATAGCACGTGGATTAAATGTAGCTGGAGTTGGAGTGAGAGAAGTACCCCTGAATGTTTTCTGATAAATGGAAGTAACCTGCAGTGCAAATTGATCTCTAATGTCATTACAGCATTAAATACATTTTTCTTTTCAACACTGCAAACACTACCATGAGCTTTAAATTGCTGGTGATGATATGCATGATTAGTGCTTTAAACTGGCAATAGTTTTTTTCATCAGCCTATTGAATGGGGGGTGGATGGAGCTGCCATTTTAAAACCTCTTTTAGTGTCTTACACACATTGTAGGTAGTTAACAGTAACACATTTAACTGTAGATGGAATCTGATGATATGTTAAACTTGAAAAATTATTAGCTGTAACAAACTGCTTCTTCTCTATCCCACTGAATTATTCGGGTTTATCTGAATACAGCAACTGTTTCCACAATTCAGTTGGTGCACAAAAATGAGTCTTTTTTCAGTCCTTCAAAGAATCTTTAAAATCTGACCCACAAAAATCATGACTAGGCAAAACAGGCACCACTGTTCACTGTTGCCTCATAGAAGCCTTAGCTGTATTGCAGCTGAATCTGGCTGTTTTTCTGAATGTGCTTTTGACTGAATACAGTGTTCTGGTTCCTTGTCAATCCTGCTGAATGAAGTCAGTATTTCTGACAACACAGCTTTTGATTCCAGAGTCCAGTTGATCTGTGATATTTTACTTCTGTGACAATAGAATTAACTTATCTTTCTGATTAAAATTTTAGCCCACCTGAATTTCCATTATGACAATGTGAATAATTCAGAATTAAATCATAAACATGTTTTATTCCTAAGATGAAGAATATGAATATGTTAAATGCCAAGGGCCGTATATAAGTTTTATATAGCTCTTGACCTATTATATGATGTTTATTAACAGAGTGAGCTCAGTAAATGGTTCTAAGGTTACTGATTTGCCCGCTTTCAGACATCTGAAATGTAAAATAAGAATTATCCTATACAAGTGTTGACAGCATCCTCTAGACTTGATTTGTCTGTGTTATGTCTACATAGATTCAGAGTAGCACTCTTGAAATCCAGACTTATAGTGAAGTAATTTGGTAGAATTTGTCCTTTAATTCTTAACTTTGTGTACTATTTATAACCTGTAAATTCAGCAGAAGCTGAGGTATAAGAATCATAGTTAGGTCAAAACCCTAATATACAGTATGTCTGCCAGAAGCAGGTCTTGAGAGAAATAACGTACGTTACATACATATTTATGTGCATATAAATCCTCTTTTTGAGTATATTGGAATGCTGAGCTTCTATTTTAGACATCTGAATCAGATACCTGCATGTAGGCATACATGTGTTTGTTTTTAGACCTACTTACATGGACCAGACTTTCACTTTTGGACTATAATTCCTACTAGCAAGGAGTTCTGGGGCAGCATAGGCTGGGTTTCCACACTGGGTATGTAATAGCTCCTAGGAGAGACCCTCAAATTTTGCAGTATTATTGAGCCCAAAATCTGATGGTCACAAAAACAAAGGCAAGTTTTAGTCTCTTCTCAAGATACTTTAACCTTACTAGTTGGGTGAAATTAGGAGAAAGATGAAAACAGCAGCTGTAGCATCTGTTGATGTCTCAAGCTGTGGATGTCAGTTTGGGTTCAAATAGACATGCCATGAATTAGCAAAGAAGTAATAATGAAGTTACCCAGCTATGGGTCTGGTTTGGTTATTTTGGTTAGCTATTTTAGTTTGCCTCAGTTGACTGTATTCTAGTACTGTAACTACACTGCAGCTGCATTATCATGGCTTAATGAGCTACAGCATTCGGCTCAGCTGGCTGTGCTTTAGCCTGTTGTAAATGTGGGGTAAAATGTGCTAACTTAAGCCTTTTTCTCTGTATATGTACATGTGTGCAAGGGGGAGGGAAGAGAAAGGTGTGATTGTAAAGGACTGGCTGGCTATAAAACAGGGGTGAAGAGTTGGTGCCTTTTTTTCTCAGAAGTGTTAAGCTTTTAAAAGTTTGGGAAACACTGGGTTAAACATGTGGCGTCTCTAAGAGTGAGCTTCCCTTGCGGGGGTTTTCTGTGCGGTTTTCATAGAATAAAATTAATGTTTCTCTGAGCTGTGTTAACTGCTTGGTGCAAATTCCCTCATTTTTATAAATGTTTGCTTCACAACCCTAGCAAGATTTCTGTTAGTGACCAAAATGGTCTTTTTCTTTTTTTTAACACATACCAAATGATGAGGTTTCTAGCTGGAGTAATGACTTGACAGAAGCTGATGTGTCCATACCTGTGTTTCCCCCCAGAAGATTTATTTCTTTGTCTACAAATCACTTCTGCTAGGAACAGCTTTCTACACATTAAAGCTGTAATTGTTTCTTGCTTCTCCAGCACTACACAAGGGAAAACAATAAGCGAAATCGTTTTCCTTGTTCTCTTAAAAATGTTTTAGTTAAACCTCAAATAAACAAGCTGTTAAGTTATAGTTCATAACTTTTATTTATTATAAAAGCTCAAATATGTTTACTGAATAATCACAAGCTCACTCATAAAATGCGCTGTTTAAATAGCAGCTGAACTGTCACTGAAAGCCACCCAAGGTAAAAAGCTGAAAACAAGCTTCACAGATGGTGTGCACCTACCAACAACTTTGATGTTGTTGTTCTCATCAAGAAGAAAGTTTCCAATTCTCAGGTCCTTGAAATGAAGACAGAAAGCAAGATTTAAGATGCCTGATGTCCCAGCTAACCATTTGCGGATAGTTTTAATTGAAATAATAACAATAGTTCTGTACAGCTCTGCCTACAATTGTAATAAGATTCTTATTCCTTCCTGAAGTTTTCAGTTGGGAAAGTGGAAACTTTCTGTATTTCAGGGAATATTTTGTGAGTATATATTTTAAGTAGATTGTTTTACATTCATTCTACTGATACATTAAAAAAACCAAACCAAAACAAGAAACCACAAAAAAAAAAGAACCCCCCAAAATTCCCNAGAAGAGCAGAGAAGAGAAGAGAAGAGAAGAGAAGAGAAGAGAAGAGAAGAGAAGAGAAGAGAAAAAGGGAAGGGAAAAGAAGAGGAGAGGAGAGGAGAGGAGAGGAGAGGAGAGAAAAGAAAAGAGAAAAGAAAAAAGAAAAGAAAAGAAAAGAAAAGAAAAGAAAAGAAAAGAAAAGAAAAGGCTGCACATACTTGGACCAGAGTTTTTTTTCTGTCTTGGTTTGAAGTACTGAGCCCTGCTGAGTATTTCTGCTTTCTTTGTGGGTAAATTGTGTCTGAAATATATGAAGGGTGAGAAGGGAACTGGAAAGCAAGGTCTGCTTTGCTAGTGGAAGAGGAAAGGTGTATCAAATCTGGGTCAGGGACAGAAACCCTGAAGGCAGAGACATCTCTGCAGTGATGTTTATGTGAACAGGGTCAACCAGAGTCAGCCTTCCCCCCTCCCGCCCCCCCCGAGGAGGACATTCAGAGCTACAGAGAAAAAGCTTTTAGCTGGCTCAGGTGCTTACTTGCTTATTGTGGGAACATTCATATCCTTACAAATTCAACCAAAACGCCAGCATGTTGCTCTGCTGTTGGAAGTGCCTGAAGTGGCAGCTGAAAGTGGCAGCATAGAGGAATCCTCAGGTAGTGTAATCTGGGTGTTGGGAGCCGGTCCAGGAGCCTCTGATGCTTTGCTTTGCTGACTCCCATCATGGCCCCCCATGTGCTGCTGGGGGCTTCTCTCAACTCTGCAGGAGATGCGGGGCACAGAGCAAGTTTCAGAAGCAGCTCTGGGTGTGTGGATTTCCTTCCCGCCTGCTCTGAAGTTTTGAAGTGCTTTTGTCATCCCCGAAACCTCAGGGTGTACAGGAGGACAAAACAGAAGGGGGGATAGGAACAAGGACAGGAAAAAGGGCTGGGAGGATCAGTGCTGTGTGAACAGCACTGTGCTGAGGCAGGAGATTAAGTTGGGAGGTGTACCTGGTGGTCCTGATGGGTGGTTTTATAGGAGCATCCTTTAATCTTTGTGGTTCTGGATAGGACAGCATTGAACTCAAAACCCTCTGCTGTCTCAGGCTGAGAATGGGATGAAGATGGCTTTAATGATAACTTTTTATTTGTTTTTGATTTGAATGGCATGTTTTCTTGAATGGCAAATAAGCCAGCCCCCAACAGCTGGAAGGTTTAAGATAACTTTAAGATAATAAGGAGATTTAAGATAATTTTGTTCATAGCCTACCCCTGTGACATAACCCTGTACACTAAAACCGTGTGGTTTGAAACAAGTTATTTTTCAGGCCACTGGAAATCTGATATTTCTATCATATTTAGCACCCCACAGTGCACTCTGATGACTTGTACTACACTACAATTAAATAATGTTACATGGGATTGCCACAACTGCTGTTCTCTAGGCTGAACTGAGTGCTCACACAGTTAATAAAAAGTGTATGCCTTCTTGCCTGAAAAGCCTGATAATGGTCACCAATAAAGTTTACATAGTGCCAGAAGTTATCTTGCATCAAAAATATATCTTGTTCTTTTTTTCCAAAGGAAACTTTCCCAGAAATATTTTAAGTTTAAGCTACATCATGAATTTTTTCTCATTCCCATGGGGATTTCAGAGAGAGTGCTTAGAGGGCAGCTTGTGATGCCTCTCCAGGTCCTTGGTCCAGTAGTAACTCAAAAGAGTATATGACATTTTCCATGGGAGAAGGGAAAATATCCAGGAAAAATTAGGAACAGCAGATAAAAGCAAGTTACTGTCATCTAGCAAGTGCCAGCTTTAGGAGCTGGTAGCTGACTGTGTGCATGCGCTAGCCCCATCCAATTGTGAGGTAATGTGACTTAACTTATATGTCTTTATTTGAGGTTTTTAAGCCCAGATGCATTACCTCACTACTTGGCCATGTCTAGAGCAGGCATAGGGATAGTTAGCAGAGTTCAGCTGATGAGTGTTAGCTTGTGAAGCTGTTGAACTTGATCTTGTGCCTGAACCTTCTTATATCTAGCACAGTAAAATGCTGTGTGCTGTGAGAATAAGCAAATGAGCCGACACTGCTTTCCTGGATCATTTTGGCAACTGTGGAATCAAAATCAACTATGATCTTGCATGTACAAGCAAAGCACTAACTTTACTGTGAAATGTAGACTCAATCTTAATTTAAGCCATAAGTATTTGTTGGATCAGTGATGATTTTAGTGCTGACTAGGAAAAGCAAAACTCAAGAATCAAAATGGCTGTAAAAACATAGCATAGGATTTTTAATGAGCAATATCAGTTTGGACTAAAATAGTTACAAAACTGGCTAGTTTTTATGATGTGCATTATCAAGACAATAGAAAATATTGTTTTTTCAAGGTATATCCCAGGGTTAGAAAGCAGGAATGCCCATAAGACACTTCTGAGCAAAAGAAAATTAAATTAGCAGATTCCTAAACTCATCACTGAGGAATGAGACCTTGCAATCAACAGACACTTCCATGCTAGTAAAACAAAGGGGCCCCAGGCATAGACAGAAGCACTGGCACATAATTATCCAACTCATGAACCACGATACCTGGTGTGATTTTACCAGCATTCTCCCCATGGAGCAGCAGCTGTTCCCAACAGGCAGCTTGGGAAACCTCCTTTTCTTGCGTTAAAGCAACGCAGAGAGCTGAACTTTGCTCAGTGCTTAAATGAGAAAATCAGATTGACTTTGTGACGTAACTTTCCTACTTCTGTGTTCATCTTTCTGGAAACATTGATGCCTTCTTTTCAGAAGAGGATACACCCACAATTATCCTCATCAGTTTAACCTCAGTAGTGAGTTGTCATAAATCATTGCAGCTGGAGCGGAGCAGGGAGCCCTTCCAGATCCTTCCCTGACTGCTTTTGATAGAAGATCAAGGCCACAACTCTGAATCTGAAAGCTAACAGCAGATCACAAGTTGAGGTATTGCTGACTGAACCTATGCTTGTGAGCTAGCAAGGTGGTTGGGCTCCTGTCTGAGCATGCAGCTTCATAAACCATTTGACAAGGCACTTGAGAGCCAGGGATGTATGTTCCTTTGGTTAGCAGGGGGTGATAGTAAAGCAAGTCTCCAGGTGAGTTCCAGAGGAGCTCAGAACTACCTGGCTATTCTTACAGTGTGCAGCAAAATTCTTCTCTCTGGCAAAGTATTATCGGAAGATATAAGTAGGGGAAGTCATCAGGCTACTCCCCTGCTCACTGGAAGAGTTGTTACCAGACAAAAAGGGAAAAGGGCTTGAGAAGTTTATGAGGAATGTTGTCATGGGAAGAACATAAATGTTATGATCACGAGCATTGAAGAAATGCTGTGAAAGATTAGTTGGGGACCTAGCAAGGCAAGGATGTCTGCCTGGACTAAATGGGTGAAGCCCCTTAGGTTTATCTTCCGGTGGGTTTTTTTTTTTGTTTGCTTACATTTTTTTTAGGTCAGATACTATTTCTTTCTTATTCATTTGTTATTAATTAACAAATCCAATACAATTAAGTGCAGGGTTGCAAGCTTTCCCAGTCACAAAGCATTTGCAAACGCTGAGTCATCATATTCACAGCTAATTTGTTTCATGGTTGCTGTAACAATACAGTCAACTGTATTACTTGTTAGGTCCTGAGGGCTTTCTTGATGAGTGCATTTGCCATCTAAAATTAATGATCTGATTAACCGTTAATTATTTAGTAAAACAGAAAAATTGTGGGAAAATCTTCTTTTTGCCTATTCTCCCACCTAAAATGAAAGTCCTTATTCTGCTGCCCTTGGCATATGCCTGAGATTCCCTAATGCAGGGAAGAAGAAAATCAGCTCTCCTTGCATGGGCTCCTCAGGTTCCTCTAGCTGTGGCTGAAGTCAAGATCTGTCCCCATAATGCAAAAGCCATCATAGAAGATTAATGACCTGCCACAAACCTGTATCCACAGGACCATGTTCTCTGCACAATCAGTGAGCTGTTGTTCCTCAATCTTCTGTCCTGAGTGATGTGTGGTTATTCCAATATGCTGTGACTAACCAAATAAAATCAATATTTATATGCATAGCCACACTGAAATATTTGAATTAAATACACATTTGTCACCTGAGACATTGTGAGATGATTATGGCAAAGTGCTGGTATGTTGTGCTCATCAGCTCTTATCCCTGGACTTTGTTACTTTACTCCCCAAGGACTGTGTAACAGCTTATCTTCTACCATCGCTAAAAATAAAATGCTTTATTAAGATGGGCTGAAAGAACACAGTCATATTTCTTTGTAATCCTTGCTTTTACAAGGGGGTATTAAACAAATGCACTTGATAAAGAAGAATACTCTCTTGCACACTTTCTTTTCTAACTGTTTGGAACAGAGGGAAGTATCTTACCTGTGAACAATCCCCTGCTAATGCAGGTGCTGCTCTACTGCAGACAGAATTTGCCTGGTGTATCTCCTTACTTCCCTTTCTGCCAGCCTCTTTTTGTAAGAAATTGTGTCCAGGAGGTCCCTGCTGAAGCACAGCTCCATCACTGTGTAATAGGAGTTGTCAGTCTCTATGGTCTCGTATAACCAAAAAACATTGGGGTGCTTAATCATCTGGTGCATCTGTGGCTCATGCTTTGTGATTTTTAAAATGTAGGAATCCTGCTTGGCTTTTGTCTTGTTGATGACTTTTATAGCTACCTAAACTGCAGGATACATGCAAACTGGCAACAAGCTTTGCAACCCAGATTAATTTTCAAAAGGATGGAGAGCAAGCTGACATGGATGAGAAGCTGTTTTTGACATGGTGTTGATAATCAGTATCACAGAGGGAGACATTACTGATAGAAGAATATACTTTTTATTTCTCTTGAAGGACAAAACAGGAAGGCTGAAGCCTGTCATATCTATGCCTCTGATTATGTTAAAAATACATATATATATAAAATGTTGTCAAATACAGAAAAGTCCCTACATGCTTGAATGGTAACTGCATCTGCACTGTACCACATCGTTTTTAACACGCTCCCTTCTGACTTGGTCTAAAAACCACTCAAGAGGCTATAGTGGCTATAATGGGCTGGGACTGGACTCTGCTGTCTGGGAAGCTAGTCAACCAGTGAAGCTACTGAAGCCACAAGAAAAGTAAAAATCAAAAAGTCACTTGTTAATAATCCACCTTTCCACACTTTCATCTTGTTGTGCATAATTTTAGCCTGACTAAGATAGAGATAATGGATATTATCTGTGTCCTGCCATATAAATGATTGCTGTTGGAGTGGCTGGCTTTTCAATAAGCCTTGTCCATAGCTTTGAAGGCCAAATACTAATTACTCAATGCAAATTGTCAGTGAAAGACGATTTGAAATTGCTCTTGAGCCATCATCCTATTCTCTTTCAGCAGGAGGATATCTTTGTTACCTGTATTGTTTTATAATTGTGAAAAACATTGCACTCAGTACATATTCACACATATGACAGTTTATACATGAGCAATAAATTCAGTTTATGATGTTAATTTATGAGGATAAGGTTCAGAGGATAATTCACTGAGTAGCTTGTGGTTTGCAGATTAAATGGTATGAAATTTTCTGACATAAGTTAGTGTGAGGTTACTTGCTATTCCTAGTGTGTGTTACCCACCCATTAGGAGCTTACCTTCTCACCTGCAATGTTGTGCAGCCTCTTTATCAGCTCAGAAAAGGAACCCTTGTTGATTAATTTTACTAGGTAATTCCCAACTTGTTTGGAGTGAGGGAAAGTCTTCCCAGTCTCTTGGTGCATCTTGTTAAAATAAACAGGGTTTTTTTATATCCTTTAAGTTTTTCTCCCACTCCAGTAATATCCCATCCAAGCTGTCAGGATCTGTCATTTTGTCTTCCAAGCCTGCTTTCATTGCTGTGGGTGTCCCTGGAGAGTCAGATTTGTATTGCTACTTTCCAGATGTAGCTTCTGATTCACAGCAGATCCAGGCATTAAGTTTGCACATCTTGCGGTGCAAGTGCCATCCTGCTGATCACAGAGCAACTAATCCTTTCTCTCTGAGACTCTGTGTTTGTCACTGATCTCTTGCCTGAGCACACAGATCTGCTCAAGCAGAACCAAGTGGTAGATTATTAGCCTAACCTGATACGCAATGTCAGTTAATGCCCCAGACCTGCCGAGTCAGATGACACATAATCCCAGCATTAGCCTAGAGTATATGGGTCTCTTCTCCCTACAGTAGCTCCTTAAACACCCGCTTAATGCAAGTTGTACCAAAATGAGACAGTTTTCCTGGCATGCATATGGCTGGAATGCAAGGGCATGAGTTTATTCTAAAAACACCGTGGTGGTATGAATGCAAAGCTGATTTATGTCCCTGATGCTGTGCAAGCATTTACACATTTGCCGTGTAAAGCATATAAATATATATGCACTTGCAGTACAATTAAGTCCCAGGGTTCTGGTCTGACTGCAGGTCTCGCAGACGTATCTTGCATTTCCTGGGACATGACTCCTGTTCTGCAAAATATAGCAGTGTGTGTGAGAGAGAGCATTTTCCTCCTTGCAGCAATGACTGATAAAAACAAGGAAAGAACACATTTTTTATAGCGCTGTCACCTATCTATATCAATCTTCATTACCTGGGCTCTTTCCAAACCCATGGAGAGAGAAGAGAGCCTTTCCAGAGAGTGCTTTCACATGCCTGCTATTTGAGCCAGGAGCTGCCTTCCCTCTCCACTGACTACAGTGGAATCTCAAGGACCCACAGCACAGCTCTTCTCGTAACTCTGTGCAACAATGAGTCCTTTCTCCACCCTTTGTTACTTGGTGCTGAACAATAAGCAGCAGCATCCTGCTAACCTGATTTCACTTGTGAAGCTCATGAAGGGCAAAAATTTGCCAAAATGAGTGATAAGAAAACCCCCAAACATGTTTAAAATCCAAAATGGATTTACTGTATGGTTTGTAGTTCAAACTTTTATAGGCAAGTTCAGTGTATCACCATCTGCATACAGCTGCTTACAGGCACAGGACAATCCTTTGCCTCTTAGTGTCTCAGAAAAAGATACAGTCACACTAAGCTGGGCAGGTTTTCTTTTCACAGCATACTCAATTGTCACACTGTGAACTACATCTTTTGCCCAGCTGGAATGGGACTCTCTTTGCTAACTTCAGCAGCGTTTTTCTATTCCTTCAGAAAGCCAGAAACAAAGGAGCCATGGTTTCCTGAGAGAAGAAGGACATTCTCCTTGATTTGTGCTTACTATTTTCTCTGCCTCCTTGCCATCTTCCTAAACCACTATTCATTGACTTTCCTACTAAACACAAGAAAATAAAAGTGAGGGGAAGCACTTTATGGAACAGAAACCTCATATTTCTGGCACATGTCAGAAGAAAGGAAAAAACCTCTTTAAAAATATAATAAACATTTAAAACATGATAGCTAGCTAACTATTGCTATTTTTGGGGGAAGTCCCAGCCTGACACCTTGAAAAATGTTGAAATCAAAAACCTTCTAAAATACCTTTCAAAGTAATTTTTTGGCACAATGGAAGATTAAAAAAAGGAGGCATGACAGAAGGAGCAAAAGAGATTCTGTCTCTGCTTTAGGGAGTCCATGACTATGATCACAAGCCAAATGAAGCTGAAATGCTGGATAAGAAGGGAAACATCCATCAGTGCTAGTCGTGTCTCTACTCTGTGATACAGCTGTTGAGTGGTTTGCTGCATTGCAGCATAAAAAGAAGTGTGAGAAGAGACCAAATAAAGCAGATCTATCAAAGAGATGCCAACATAGAATAATCTCCAGCAAGGAGGAAGAGTTAACACTATAGAAGGAGAGACCACCTTAATTGCTTCAAAACCCTAACAGTCCTCCTCCCCAAACAAGCTTTGTGGCATATTTTTACTACCTTGTATTCACATCTGGGGGTAGGAGTGGAGGCAGTTCTGCTTCCTTGAGAAATAAAAAAATCAAGACTAAAAAAAGCCGTACCCTGAAGATCTGAGGAAGGAATGTAGCTCTCCTCCTCTCAGCAAAATTCCTTTTTCAAGAAAGTGAGAAATGAAAGGCTTGTGTATAAATTAGAGACAAATTCCATGCTTGAGAAGACAAATAGTTCTTTATCATTCCTTATTCTTAGTACTCTTCTAGGAAACTGAAATGAAAAGTGTTTCTCATGGTAGTTGTGCTTCTGACCAAGAAAATATGAGGCTGTTCGTGTGTGGGAGCTAACTTTATGTGAAGGCCGGGCTAGTTAAACCATCTCATTACGTTCAGCAGAAATAAAACAGCACAGGCAGGAATTTGTCACTTTGCTGCCACCATCTTGGATTGCCTTCTGTGAAGCAAAATCCTGCCTGTAGTTGTATTCAAAACTTGAATTAGAAGCAAGGCAACATGGTCTGGTTATTGCCATTGCATGATGAAGCTTTGGCTTAATGAAAGGCTGGGGTTTACTTCTTGGAGTGAAACCCTAATTTATGCTTCTGTGAATATTGCCAGACTTGTGAGATTTAGTGTGAGATTTTTCAAAAAGGACAGAAAGTCAGATTCTTAGAGCTGTGAAGTCCCCCTGATTTGACTCAGTGCCCCTGAAGCCTGGCTTGCTGGGGCAACAGGGCTCTACCTAAAGATGTGCTTTCCACAGGCACTGAGGACATACTGAGTTGATGGGGAGCTGTGTTGCTGTGTGGGAGAAGTGCTGTAGTGAGCTGGGAGATGAGGCTTGTTAATCAGGAGGCAGCATACCACCAGACACAGGTCTTGTTAGCTGGGAGGCAGAGTCCTACTGTCAGGATAAAAGTCAGCATTTCCTCCTGGATCAACATTGTCTTAGGGATGCACCAGCACACAAAGAACTACTGCAACCATCTCTTTTCCAAGAATATGCAAGCATATTCTTGGGTGGCTTTAGCAACTCTCCCCACTCCCTTGACTTCTGACTTTCCTAGTAACTGCTGCTGTCTGCTGCTTTAGGTTCTAATGGTGCTGGCTTAGCTCCTGAGATTGGCCCACTTTGGAGGACTTGCAAACAGCTCACATTTCCACATGGCTTGGGTTACCTGTGTCTAGTACATAGGCTCAACAACTCCCCCTAAGACTGAAAGCTTTTCAAGTTTCATGCTGAGAAGTGAGGATTTCTTTTTCAGAGAAGGAAATCCAAGATGGTGGCATCTAAATGTGGTGAATGGAGCAAATAAGAGAGGAAAAAGTGGTTTGAAGACATGGTGGGAGCAATTTCATCTAAATAGCAACCTCACAGTCTGTATCATATTAACTCTCAGATCCTGGAACCACTTTAGTTTGTGTTTTATAACGTACCTAAGACATGCCCTTATTGCACTGTAACACCTGCCATATTGTAAGTTATTTCTGACTTACACTCTTTTTGGCAGCCATGGAGTTTTCTTTAGAAGTTACTGCATGTGCAAGTTCAGCAGCTTTTCTCCAGGATTTACTTACTGCCACGTGTTAAGGGGTTAAGAAGGCATGCACTCAAGGACCAAACTCTCCTCCCACAATGGTGTAAATCAGGGATACTCTCTTTAGAGAGTCATAATACCTCCTTAGTCAGAGAGGTGACTGTTCTTCACCACCAGAAGATCAGTAGAATCAGAAACATATGGGTGGTTGTTTTATTGGTATCAGTCTGGTCCAGCACTCACACAAGCAAATGGGAGCACTTCTTTTGTCTTCATAAGGAGTTGGATCAAGCTGTTAAAGTGCAAAAGACTTTGTTCTCTATAATACATTAATTTTTAATTAATTTATGTCTCTTGTGAGGATGTTTTACTCACACAATCCATGATGCACTGATTCCTTTGGCTAGTTGCTGAATTAAAAGATGAATAGCTTACTTTGCAAATAGTCCTTGTCTTTCTGCCATGCAACATATCCTTACCAGGTTTGAAAAAGAAAAAAAAAGTCTCATACCTGTGGAAATTTATTTTCAGCTTGTTTTCCATTTCAAGGAAAGAAATCTTGCAGCTTTTGTTAATTGTCCACTAGTACTTATTCATTGTATATTTTAGAGGGAGTATTTATATCAGACCTATATTTCCTCCAAATGAGGGTCTCGTTTCTCAGACATACTGGCAACTTTGGTCTACTTACTCTTACTTGACTGCTTGAGGTAGCCCTGATAGTTTTAGTCATGTTTCAATATTGTGTCTGGTTCTTGAATGTATACAAGAACTTCAAAGCCAAAAAGCATCCATATTGGGTCAGTCTTTGACCAATGCCAAAACCACATACCTGGAGCTCAGCGTGTCAGATGAAGACTATGTGATACCTCTCAGTAATACATCCCAGCTCTCACCAGTTGCCACTGAAGGGCTTCATAGGCCAAAGGTGGCTTCTGTGGACTCCACAAATGTGCACTATTTACAACAATATCTTCCAAGCTAAAAGGATACCCTTAGATTTTATCTTTAAACCCAACATATTCTTAATTGTTATTCTAGGGTGAGATGTGCTAGTCCTTCACATATGTGTGGACCAGATACAGGAACAACACAAGTATGTTAGTAACCTACTCCCAATTTGGTTAGAAGGAAACTGATGGGACAAGCAACAGGAATTTCCAAAGCCCAAATCATGTTTAGCATCTACTAGCAAAAGCTTCCAGAGATGATGTTTATATCAATCTTTTGGAAAGTGAACTTAAATGTTCTGCTCTTTTCACAGAGGCATTAAAAATTTATGGTCAGAGGCAGAAGGTGTATTTGAATTGCTGATAAAAGTGAAGATTTTCAAATGTTTTTCTTAAACTGGATTTTTTTTCTGTTAAGATTTTACTTTTTTCTGTTTAAAAATTACTCTAAAAGCCAAAATAACACTTTCAGCTTTACTCCCTAGACCATACGCATCTAGTGCAGATTGTGAAGAGCTGGGTATGTTGGGGTGTTTTTTCTGACTGCAACAAGATGCTTATCAATGTGTCTGCAGATACTACAGCATCTGGATTGTTTTCCTTATTTAACCTATAGCCTGATGAAGGACCAAATTGTTATGCATTTGGAAACGGGGCATTTCTAGGGTTATTTATTTAGTTTTTGACTTCTTTGGCATCTCCAACTGACTTTGATGGGGTTAAGTTGAAAAAATAAGACTCCTTAATTTGGTCGTTTACAATTAGGTGTCCTTGTGGGGGATAGTAAAGGGGCTCTAGTTGATTAAATGTAGACTCCTGGTGGTATTTGAATTGCTATTTAGAATCTATAATTCTATTTGAATTGCTGCAGGTATCCTGTCAGATTTCAGCTCTGCTCAAGACAGACACGGGTCTCCCCAGGGTCGCATGTCAGATCTGCCAGCCCCATGAGGGTTTCTCAGATGCCATGCAGCATTTCAAGTGACATGAGATATCTACATTAGTCAACTGGACTAAGCTCAGTGGCAAGATAAGGATGAGATGAATCACTGCCAAGGCTTCCCCAACTGTACTAGGATCTCCATGGAGTACAGTGGGAGCTCTCACCCTCCCCTTGCTCACAGATGATGGCTTGTAGGTGTTTCCATTTAGGAGATTTGATCTCAGACAGAAACCACTCCTAAGTGTGCTGAATGCGTGTGTGAAGATAATTCTGTGCTCTTGATTACCTGTTGATTTAAATACGCTTTTATCACTGCAGCCTTGTAAAGTTTTACATGTAACACTATGATTCTTAGCAGCTCGCTGACTTCAGGACACAAAGTTGTATTTCTGGGGCTATTCGTTGATTAGATAAAGTCAGATCTCATTATTACATCTCTTCATTAATGTCTTTTGGAAAAGGATATATATGATCATTTTTTTTTGTGAGTTTGTCTTCGTTGAACTCCGGGGAAATCAACAGTATCAAGCTGTAATTCTTAATGGACTGAACTCAGAATGAACTCCCTTTTTTGTCAGTTTTGTGTTGTTTGTTTTATGTTTGCTTTACTGCTGTGTATATAAGAAAGTGATACTATAATTGTCTGGAGCCAGTTGTAATTGGTAATTTTTTTTTCTCCCTTAAAACTCTCTGTATAGATCTAGCACTGTCCTTGCTCAAGTCAATGAAAAACTACCTCTCAGCAAAATGGGAGCAGTCATGCCAATAAATAGCCTTGAAATCCCACTGAAGATGGGTGGAGATCGTACCATTTCCTAGCACAATTTAATGCAAACATATGTCCAACCTTCAATTAATAATGATCACTGGAGACCAAGAGAAGGGTGGGCAATTACAAAAGAATAGTTTCTTAGACATTTTGCTTGCATTCAGAGGTTTAATGTACTGCTGGCAGCAAAGAGACAAATGGGAGCCATTAGTTTGCATGATTGTGAGATTTCTTCTCATTTTCCTTCTCTCAGTCCTCAGTATCCAGTGTTTCCAAGCATGCAGTACCAAGTAGTAGTGGTACACTCTGTACAGAGGCCAGGATCACTCTCATATTGAACATGTAAATGTCACAAATTGCACAAGATTTTTCAGACAAGCTGGGGTCTAGTCACTTGTATCTGTCTGAAGCGTTAAGAAGGTAGGAGAAAGCAGGAATCCTTTAACTTACTGGCACCTGGTTCCTGCAGTGGGAAAAGAGTGTGTGCACCTTTTGGGTTTTCTTTTTGCTGAAGGGTTAGTAAGTCTTGAGGGAGACAGCTCCTGTTGCGACACGTCCTTCCTCCCAGATGAGAACAGGAGATGTCAATACTGTCTGGATGACTTAAATAAACTCCCACAGCAGAATTGTGAAGACTGGTAAAAAAGTTAGGAAACACTGAAGGATGCATGGTCATGTCTAACAATAGTAAGCTGAAGAGTCTAGACAACCATCTCTACAGTGCACATTCAAGAAACAGACCCTTTTACTTGCATATTCAGGGGACTTGATATTTTTTTTGCATGCTTTCTTAGGACAATCATAATATTTACTGTCACGAATCTGAGGGAAAAATTTTTTTGGTAGGAAATAAAAATAATGGGGCTCCTTCAGTGGGTAGCAACTTTTAAGAAATATTTCTATTTTTTTAATTAGTTAGCCAGTTTTTCCAAAAGGGCTCAAGATTTTGAGCAGTACTGTGCAAAGTAGTTCTGGATCTTTCACAACTGCAAAAGTCTGGCATAATTTACTCAGCCTACATATTAATTTCTCAGCAGCTGCTAAATTGAGGATATCCACAGGATATTTAGACAACGTGAAAGCAATAAATCTCTGATCAAATGGAGCCCTGGCTGCCAGACTTTGAACTGAGGAAAGAAGCATCTTGCAGGGTAGTGTTGATGACATCCCACTGCCTGATAGTGTGCATTCCTCCTGCAGGAGCAGTTGCTGAAATTAACGAGAGGGAAATAGGAGTCACAAGCTTCAGCACAGTGACACCTTGCACAACACATCAAGAGCTGGAAGCACGGTGTGCCCCCAAAGTAAAACCTGAAATCCTGGTGCTACTGTGCCAACTACTGAAATGGGCATTAAGAAGCATGTAAATGTTAGCAATACAGTTGCCAACTTGAGTAGCCATCATCAGCTGTCATTTGTGAGACTGGAACAAGCTGGGATTTTTTAAATTAAACAAATTTTCAGTAGGCAAATACTGAAGTGATGTTTCATCAGAGTGTACCAATTCTGATGAGAATGCTATCTCTGTTACAGGGTAGAATTTGATCTGAAAATGGAAAAAAGATTGGAAGACCAAGCAAATAGCAATTTGATTGCTAAAACTTTCCTATGGACTGTTGAAGACACCTACTTCTTGAGCCCTCCAAAGTCTTCTGGCCCCCAGAGAAATGTTCTAACATCAGTCATGGGGAAGATGCCCCACTTCTGTGAATGAAGGTTCATTAAGTCTGAAAAGGCAAAACTGGATACTGACTCATTGTTTAATTAATTGTCTTGGATATAAAAGCACTGGAAATGGAAGCATTTAAACTTGTTTCTCTTGCCCCAGCCCAACTGGTCTTCTCGTTGAGCTCCTTTCTTGTCGTGGACAAGATTTCAGGGATTTGGTGGCATACTGATGTCGAATGAGATACTTTCATTTTCCACTGTCTTGAAACAGCTGTATGTGGCAAGAAAGACATCTCCTGCTCAGTTCTGATGAGTTCAAGCCAAGTGTTGACCAGATCTTATGCCCCTGAGGTTAGACATAAGCATCCAATTGACTACTGGTAAAGGGTGGTTTTGCAGTAATCTGCTGCTCAGTAGAAAAATCACACACTTTTACCTTTGTTTATAATTTTCTAGGATACAGGGGAACAGCAGCTGTTCTAGGGTGATGTGCCTTCCTGAAATGAGTTTTAGCAAACACATGAGGAAAAGAAAAACAACTGGATTGAAAGGGATAGAAAGGTTAGATGCCAAGGAAAGAGTGCCGCTGCATTAAGGCTAAGGTCAGGTTGTGTTGCCCTTCCTTTCTTCCTAACCATGGCCTGTAGAACACAACCTCAGTGGAGGTCTCCATCTTTTACCCTGTATTGGTATGTCTTTTTTTACAGACTTCCCTGTAACTTACTGTAACCTTCATATATATGGGTTTGAAATCTCTGATCTGCACTAAAATAAGGTAAAAAAATGCATAGGAAAATATTAATTGATTCTTTATGTATCTTATCTGGGCTGCCTCCTTAATGCCTTTCCATTAAATTAGGGTTTTTTTTTTTAATTTAAAAGGAATAATCAGGATTAAAGACCATGTTTCCATACAAGTTATTTTATTTATTTATTAAAATCGACAGCTTCAGAGTTCATACTGGAAAAGTTTGTAACAGGAATGTACTTTAGAGTAAGGCCTATTGTGCAACCCTAGCGACAAACTGTCAGGTTTGTCAAACCTGACCTGTAATTTTCTGTAGTATGACAATACACTGACACCATGACAGGGGTGCCCATTTTCAGAAACAGTTACAAGAAGGAGGAGGAGGTAGTACTTTTTCTCTGTAAGAGCCTGTGCAGAATTCAGTTTGTATTGCTTTTGGATTCTCATTCCTTTGTGGATCAATAAATTAAGCAACACATCAATACCGGATAGCAAATGAATCTCTGCAAAGGAGAGCTCCCTCCTGTGGTTTTTGTCTTGCCATGAGAAGCATTTGATCTGGGTGTGCTGTCACAAAAGATAAAAGCTACTTCATCTTTGGGGAATTTTTATTTAACAACAAAAAGAGATAGGGTACCTGTTTCTCAGCCTAAATCTGAGATGGTATGGTTTTATTAATTTATTCTTTCATTAAAGGGTTTGCTTTTTGGTGGAGAATAACAAACTGAGAAGTAAATAGTTGGACCATTTGTAGCAACTGTCTATGAACAGACATTAAGGTGGGTAGTGCTGTACTGGCATCCAAAAGGCAAATGAGGGCAGAACAATCACTCTCCCAAGCCTTCTTTGTGCTAACACTGTTTGCCAGGTCCAGACTTTGTCAAATCAATACCAGATGCAGAATTTTGGAAATATTTAATACTCCTCATGCCTCAACGAATGGACCCCTCTGCAAGGCCTCCAGAAAGAGCTGGGGAGCTCTTCTGGGTGCATGTGGGGCTGCCTGCAGGGCAGCAGGCAGCAGTGTCTCTTCTGTTAAACTACAGCACAAGATTTCTTACACTCAGCAAGACAATCCCCCACTGATTTATATTAGGAATAGGGTCTGGGAAATATCTGGTGTGGGTTGAGGGTGCCTAGGCTTTTGTGCATATGCATGTGGTTTTGCCTTCTAAAACACCTTCCCTCAGCATATGTGGGGCTGTGTTTTATTCCCAGCGCTTCTCTAGGAGTAAATTCCCTGTGCTTTGGGGTTTCCTTGGGGTGATGTTGCCTCAGGAGGGAGCACAGCTGCTGGGAAGGGTAAGGAGACCTCAGAAGAAGGCATCCTTTAAAAAACACCCATCAGAGAAGTCAAATCAGTCAACAGGTTTGCTGAAAGGTGGAGGCCTACTTGAGCAGAGGTTGAGGCAAGAATATGTTTTGGGTTTAGAGTGGGAAATGAATTTTTCCCCTATTCACCAAGTCAAGGGTGAGGTTAAGCCCACAACCCCTCCTAGTATAAGTTTGTATACTACATAGAATCATAGCATAGTTTGGGTTGGAAGGAACCTTCAAAGGTCATCTAGCCTAACCCCCCTGCAATGAACAGGGACATCTGCCAGGTAAATAGCATGTTCATGTAACAGATGCAACAGTGCTGGCGAGTTGCTTATAAATCAGATAACTAAAGATGGAGCTGACTATAATGTCTTGAAGGGGGCTAAGCATTGGGCAGTGACTTTTATTTACAATTTAACAGTTAAACATATTATACTGCATAAACCTTGAAATGCCTTGATTACAAAATGTGTTTTGGAAAGTCTGTGCGCCTTCCCCACAGAGTGCTAAACCTGGTGAAAAATGGGTAGCATCAATAAACACCAAACCTTGTACCAATAAATGTGTTCCCTTCATTACTCAAAGAGCCCAGAGCTATGGGGGTATAAAAGGCCCCATTCTCCCCTACAGGGGAATAACACATGTAGGGTAGAGGAAACTCAATGAATTTCAGCATGCAGTTTCCTGCTCATTTCTCCATGGGAGGGGGATGGGTAAGGACTTAGGGCTTGCTTTCTCCCTAATTTACAGATGCTGGGAAACCCAGAAAGTCCTGAACATCTTTTCTATTTAGCTGTGCTGATGCAGTCACCATTAGGTAAAAGTGCATTTTGTCACAAAGTCAGGCAAATAAGTTGTGTGTTCCAGCCCCATCATTAGCATGAGAGGAGTGGGAGCTGTGTGTCCTTGCAGCTCCAGGCACCCTGGCAGACCTTCGTACCAGCACAGTGTTTGGCTGTAAATTGCAGCCTTTGAGTTCCTGCAGTCCTAATGGGTGGTGAGAGATCTGCTGTGGTTTTGGAATAAATTAGAATTGCACATCTTATATTAAAATATAACATCCTTTCGCAGACTTTGAATCAGATACAGAGATGGGTTTATACATTATCTTTGTATGTATGTTGAATGCTTTTAAGTATCTGCGTAGTTATGACAACCTTAGTCTTTTTAGAAGATTATTCCCTTTGTTCTTAAGTGATTTTTTTTTACCTGACCTATAACTTGAATGAGGACTCTTTACACTTGGTCTGCGATAAGTGGCTGAGTTGGTTCAGGATTTTTCTAATAAGCTTTCTCTGTTTCACCTGACTTTCTCAAACACAAATCCCAAACAAAGCATGCTGGCAGAAGTGTCCCCCACCATGCCTCTGTGAGATCTCTGAAAAAGTGAAGCTGGAGCCTCCCCAGACATGACAGTTGTTGCAGATGCATTGCCCCTGTGTGGCAGATGAGAGAATAAACAACATATGGGAGATGATATGTGCTGCTCCTAAACTGTAGCAATGAGCACAGGATAAGAGCCCATGTAAAACAAAATAGACTTTTTGCCCTAATCTGTTTTAAAGTGCCGTAAAATTACATTTATTTCAGGCGTATTTGCTTAGTCCTTGTTTTCATTATGTTGTTCTCTAGGATTAAGGTTGGTGTATCTGAGCACAGACCCCATGCAGTTTCTCAGATAATCAGAAAGATGCTTATCCTGAAAATTCACTTGAGCTGCTGAATTTCACAAATTGGGTTTTCCTCTTCCATACCAGGATTGCTCTCTGTGTACCGCAGTGGCAGCCTGCAGCTCCTAGCCATAGCTGATGTTTGCTCCCAAAACATGCTGGCAGCTGCTCTGCAGATACCTGTGCTGCCTGTACCCTGAGCTGTGTGTCCAGACAAGGAGGATGCTTGGTCCAGGGCACACCATGTCCTGTTTTATCTGGACAGGAGAGATGCTTTCTCATCAACACTTCAGTATGAATGCATCACCTTCAGCAAAGGTGCTTTTAATACTAAATATCTGAAAAAGAATGCCATCCAGAGGGATCTTGACACGCTTGTGAGGTGGGCTGATGCCAACCTCATGACGTTTAACCATGACAAGTGCAAGGTCCTACACCTGGGTCAGAGCAATCCCAGGCACAGCTACATGTCAGGCAAAGAGGAGTTTCAGACCAGCTCTGCAGAGAAGGACTTGGCAGTGGTGGTCGATGAGAAAATGAACATGAGCCAACAGTGTGTGCTTGCAGCCCAGAAAGCCAACCGTATCCCGGGCTGCATCAAAAGGATCGTGACCAGCAGGTCAAAGGAGGTGATCCTGCCCCTCTACTCTGCTCTCGGGAGACCTCACCTGGAGCATTGTGTGCAGTTCTGGTGTCCTCAACATAAAAATGACATGGAGCTGTTGGAACAAGTCCAGAGGAGGGCCACGAGGATGATCAGGGGACTGGAGCATCTCCCATATGAAGATAGGTTGGAAAAGTTGGGGCTGTTCAGCCTGGGGAAGAGAAGGCTGTGTGGAGACCTCATAGCAGCCTTCCAGTATCTGAAGGGGGCCTATCAGGATGCTGGAGGGGGATGCTTCATTAGGGACTGTAGTGACAGGACAAGGGGTAATGGGCTCAAACTTAAACAGGAGAGGTTTAGATTGGCTATAAGGAAGAAATTCTTTCCTGTTAGGGTGGTGAGGCACTGGAATGGGTTGGCCAGGGAGGTTGTGAATGCTCCATCCCTGGCAGTGTTCAAGGCCAGACTGGATGAAGCCTTGGGTGGCATGGTCCTTTCAAACCCTAACTATTCTATGATTCTAACTTACAGTTTTGGACTCTTCACCCACTCTGGTAGTGCAAGCACAAGTGTGTACTGGAAATACTTATTTATTACTTCCCATTGCTATAGACAGATGTAACAGTTACAATAACTTTGATCTTTTGTTCTCCCCACTTGGAGAAGTCCTCATTACCAAAACGTCACCTCTGACCTTCTGTCATATTTTCAGCATGCATTTTATTAACTCCTTTTTCATACAGGACATGTGGTGTCTTCCACATGGTACAAAGGAGGCAAAGTTTGCACTTCTGATACAAAGAGCAGTAGTGATGAAGCTGGCTCCTTGCCAAGAGTTTATGCAAAAGAAAAGTTATGGGAAGGAGTGAGTTACATCTGTGTGTATAGAGTCAGACTTTCTATGGGCTCACTGCCGGGACAAGCCTATTGTACTTAATGGGATTCAGCTAGGGAAAGTGGAGCGCATCCCACCCCACACATGCACTTTAGGCAGAGATGATAAATTTCAATCAGTTGCCCAAGGAATTTATTTTCACAGCACCTCTTTACTCCCCAGGCTAAGAAACAAGGCATCTGGCCCTTGCCTGCCAGTAACACTGGAGGTTTTGCACTTACTCTACATTTGGTGAAACAGTATGCGACAGTGAAAATTTACTAGATGTTGCAGAGAGAAGCAAGGGAAAGTTAAAGCACGGCCTAGAAAAATAAAATGAGTACTTTTTGCATGTACTTTTATTGATTTCTGACAGCCATGTTATTTTCAGGGACAGCAGAAGGGAAAAGAATTTCAGTCTTTGAATGGATGAGTGATATACTACCTCCCCTTTTTAACTAGTCTTGTATGTTTGATTTTTTTGTGCTGGTGCATGCATGTGCAGAAGGGTGTCCACCTAATTGGCCTCAAGAGGGGATTAAACTAAATAAAATCACAACCCATAGGGGGCCTCTAAATATGGAATTTTAATTTGAAAATTTTTGTGGGTTCCAGTGTAATTCAAGCTTTTCAAGCTTTATTAGTGTACAGTCGTTTGTGCAGCTTGCAAAGCTCCCATCTCAGCAAGTGTGATATGCCCGCCCCTGCTCAAGCAGAAGTGAGAGGGCTCTCTTCAGCTGCGAAACACACTCAGTGACATGACAAAAGCCCTACTGTAAATAAAACACATGTTAATAACAGTGACAGGATGAGGCAGAAACCGGCAACGCGCATCCAGGCAGCAACACCGCTTGGAAGTGGTACTAAACAGAGGTAATGACAGTCAGCAAGCATCTTCCTGATCTGCCCGCGACAGAGGCGCTGGGAGCAGATAGGAATAAATACCAGCAATTTTACATGTTCGCTTGTAATAAAAGTCAAAATATGCAGCTTGGTGTAACTAATTGCTGTGGAAGGAGAACAAACCAATAGCGCTCGTTGCTGTGAAACTGTTAATGGAGAACTTATGGAGAGAAAGTCCAAGTTCTCTCGTCCAAATTGGAATGTGAAAGAAATCTGTTGGAAGGTGATGACAGAAATGAAGTAAAACAGTTGTTTCCTGATCCATGTGCCAGATGTGTCACATACTGTGATAAATAAGATCTGCATCTTACACTCCAGAAATTGGGGAATATTACAAGCGTTTATTATAGTGAGGTACAAAAAAATGTACTTGAAATGCTTTGTTTCTCCTGGCACCAAGCAGTGAGAAGTTATTGCACAATGCCTGGAGCTGCTAATTCTTTTGTTTAGGTTCAATCCAACACAGCCTATTAAAAGCTTAAATTCAATTTTATTGTTAAGGTATTTATTAACTGATTATGAAAAGACATTAAAGCGCTCATAATTAAACTCCTAAATTGTGCCTTACCTTGATGAATCCCCCATTTTCCAAGACTGGCTTCCATAGTATAAAATATCAGGGGTTTAATTTAGAGAAGAACGTTGCTCACAGACAAACCCCAGCTTCTGCTTCAGCCCTTGAGTCAACCCCAGGCTGCCTTGCTGCTGTTCATAAGCTCAGAATACCATGGCAGAAAGCCTAATGCATTGGTGGCATTTCTTGGGGAGACTGCTCTGCAGGTTTGTGGCATGTTATCACACATTTGCAGAAATAGCTGAGTGTTGTTGTTGGACAGCCTAGTCTTATTACTCAGGAAAAAAGTCTCGTTGACTTTTGGCCCATATGCTGTTGAAAATGTGTATTGTGAACAGCTTGCTAACCCTGCTGAGGCTGAAGGCTCATGCTTCCAGGCAAAGCAGATTTCCAGAATAAAATGCAGTTCCCAAAGATTTGCTATCTAAATACTCCCCCAGATTCAAAACCTGGGAAGCCAGTGGGAGCTAAGTGACTGGATCTCCCAGACCAGGTCAACATAGGACCTTGAAGAGCCTGCCAACCATCAAGCCATTGAGTTTGTATAGGCAACTTTCTCATGCCTTCATCAAGGTGACTGATGTTTGCATGGATTAAGATGGGTGAGGCAGGCAGCCAAGGGGGATCGAGTCTTTTGTATTTTCCCTCTGGAAATCACTCTGTTCATCAGAAGGCTCGTGTGTACATCACCTTCACCAAGGTTAATGGGGAGACTGGGTTGTCTACTCAGAGGTCTTGCAGCTTTCAGCTGGCTCTGGCTGTCCACTTCCTTGCAGAGCTCACCTGAAGGGCTATAACACTCAGCTGCCTTTCGTGCCAACTTTATCAGAATATTTTAACTGTTAGAACAGGCAGAAAGTACACGTTTGATTACTTCAGGTAGAGATGACAGCTTGAAACTGCTGATAAGCATAATTTTCATGAACCTCTGCAGTCCCAGGAACCTGATTCAGCAATTCCCTGAATATGTGAGCTGTCTTTAAAAGAGAGAACCAATCTCCTGGCTGCTATGATCATTATGAAGCAGCGAAAAGGTAGGTCCCTTTACTGTGGTGCTGTGCCCAGCAGTTCAAGAACTCATCCCAGCCTTGCTGGGGCATTAGGCCACTCTGTGTTAACCCTGCATGCTTGCTTAGAACTAGGTGGGTGTCCCACGTGGCACTGCACCATGCCATAGGGACATTCTGGTTGGGATTCATCTCACCTGACCCTAAGTACATAACGTAGGCTGAGGTGAACTGCCAATCTCTATCCTTTGACGATGGTGGGTTAAGGCCTCACTGCAGGTAGACGAAGTCAACCCTGGTTTCCAGTTATATTTTCCAGGGTTACTTCAGAGAGACTGGCTTGAGATGCATGTCGAAAACTGAGGTTTACAAAAATGTTGCTTTGGGGAGGTGCCAGTATCCTGTCTCGGCATGTAAGACCTATAGGTGAGTCCTGGCTGAGAACGCTTCCTAAATCACGTTCTCTCCTGCCGTCCAGCTTCCCCCCACAGATCTCTCAGGGTAATTTTTAACCTTTGCTGTGTTAGTTGTTCTGTCTCACCCTGAAGATGTGACATTTTCCTTGGTCTTCATCAGTAATGCACCAGTCTTTACTCAGCTCTCAGAGGAAAAGGCCTCTGTATCAGTTTTAAAATTCTTGGAAACAACTTAGTTTTGAGGCTATGTCTTCACTGCTGGAAGAGTGTTGGCTTACCCCGTGGTAGATATCTTACACTAAAACCTCAGTTCAGGGCAGCACAGGTAGCTTTTACTTTGAGATAGGTCTTTCACTTCTCCTGGGATTTGCCTTCATTAGTCATATGGAAGTAAAAGCTCTCTTGACCTCTTGTCCACTGATGTTTCCTAGTGAGATACTGAATTTAGCAGTCCCACTGGAAAAAACACCTTTGTTTTTCTGGGCAGAGAAGCTACAGCTGTAAGTGTTTATGGGAAATAAAGATATCTGATTAGGGCTTTTTTTTATACACTAAGTTGCACACCCTCTGGTAACCTTATTATTTGTTATATTTTTGGAACAATGTGGAAGAATGGAAAGACTGCAGTTTCTCAGCAACGCAGCTAGAGCTGGCCTGCCTTCTAAAATACAGGGGTCCTTTGCTGTTCTGAGATATTTTATTGAAGAAAGTGATACTGCTTTCGACAAAAACAGGCACAGCCTTACAGTAAGGGCTATTTAGGATCCTCAGCAAAATGTTATTGTGATCCAGAGCCATATTTATCCTTAAGGGACACATTAGAAGAAACAATGGACAATGGGCCATACTGTCAGCTTAAGGGAGAAAATAAATGAAACAAATTAAGCTTACTATGCTGACATGAAGACAGCTGACAAAGGTCAGTACGCTACAACTTTGCAATGGTGAAAGTATCGACTGTCCTGGCTTGTTACAGAAAGTTAAAACACCTATGGTGTATTCTGAGTATACGGAAACAAATTGATGACACTTACTGCAGTGAACAGCCAGTGATGAATGTGGTGAAGAACACATGATGAGCATTGTCTAAGCCAGTGAGCAGATCCCCCTGAGGCAGGGAAAATTTTTATGTTGCCTCTTCATTCAGTGTGAGATTCATTTCTCTTGAATGGAGACTCCAGAACCTAAGACCTAAATAGTCCAGTTTAACCACTTCCCTAACCTCACAGGTAGCCAAATTCATTAGGTACTTCCCTCTTTAAGCTGAAAGATCTTGAAGTAATGAATGTTAATAGCCAGAAGTACTTGTTTTGGGATGGGGTTGCCCATGGGTCCCCACATACCCTTCCAGAAATCTGCCATGACCCAGAGGTAATTGGAAAGGAGCCTTGTCTCTGCCTCTGGTCTTGATAAAACCCAAGAGTGGTGATGCAGTGGGCATAAAAGGAGCAGGCTGAGGGTTCCTTGTACTTCTTGGGACAGGGAACAAAACCTGTAACTAGAACTCACTCAGGTCAGGCATCCAAAGGACTGGGTGGACTCAGTCCCTCCCAATGTTACCAGTGATGTTGGGATTCCAGTCAAGTTCACTGAGAGCCTGTGCAATAAGGGTCATGAGCAACAACTTGGGATTATTTATACCTGTGAAGTTCTCAGAGTTTACACTGTGGATTTCTCACACTGTGGATATCTGTCTAGTACAGATAAGCACTGCCAAAAAAAGTACATTCCTAACTCTGGTTCGATAGTCCAAGTTTGCTATTTCAGTCTGAATTCACTGTGGAAACAAGATGACTTGGGGTTTAGGCAGTGCCTGTATCTCTACTCCAGGTTCCTACAGAAGCCTAGAGCAGCTCACTCAGGTTGCTGTGTCTTTTGGACTGTTTTCACCTAAGTCACATAAATCGGAGCAGCAAACTTTAAAGTCCAGAGAGCTCATAAGAGATCTGTCCTTCACACATAGCTGCACATGGTTCAGTGGCCAAGAAGTCGGGGCAATGCCTGCGGCTGTGAAAGGTGCCCAGTATGTCACAGGGGTGGGCTCGGGATCCCTGCCCAGCCCAAGGAGAACCTGGGGCAGCTTTCACTCATAACCGCTGTGTGGATTTTCAGTTCATATTTCACAGCTTGTTCTGCTTTTTTGCATACAGAATATAAAAGTTTGTACTGTCTTTGCAAATATAGCACCAGATGCTGTCCACATAACTCCTCAGTGTGAGGAGGGCAGCGCATGGTACATGAAAAGCACAGTGTCTCCAGTGCAAACCCGGCCCTGCCATCAGCCCAACTGAAGAAATGAGCACTGGCAGTTCACATCTGTAGGTGTTACTGACTGACAGATAGTGGTGGAGGCAGAAAAATGTCAAAGTGTTAGAAAAGTCAATATTATTAAGACCTTGCTCCCCTTGCTTCCCTGTTACGAGTAGTTTCTTGAGTATGACCAATTACATTCTTTTTTTATGACCAGTCACAAATGCAGTTTTTATTAGCTGGTTTGCTCAATGATTTGAATGTATAGACTTTATTTCAGTCTCATTTGAGTTGGAGGAAAGCATACAAGGATTTTTTGCTGGCTTAAATTAGTGGAACTGCCCCTTTGGCTGAATGACAGGGCCCTTGCCTTGCAGAGCAGCACTCCAGCCCTGTCTCTGACTTTTGCCTGTAAATTAGTTTGTGAAGTGGTGTTTATTGCTACATTGGGAGGTTAAGACAGCCTAATTGTATGTTTGTACAGGAGGAAACATCATGCCAGAGCCTTAAGCAATTATTCTTTCCATGTCCTTTCACTGTTTAATCTTGACACTGTTCAGAGGGGAAAGGAGACAATTTGTCTTCACCCTACAGCCAATTAGCAGTAAAAGTGCAGAATGGCTAATGCAATATTCACTGAAGTTGCGTCATTCATTCATCAAGATAAGGTCCTGAATTAGCATGCATCTAGAACCCCTCATTGTGAATGGTTCTGAGCCCATGCCTGATTGCAGCCAATGATATCGCTGTGATTTATAACCCAGCATGTGGTTCCAACATATGACACTGCTCAGCACCTCTCCTCCTACTTTTTGTTCCCAGTGGCCGTCTTCTCTTTATGGAGGAGTTATTCTCCAGAGGCCATTACTTACTGAAATATTTTCTCTTTTCAAAACACCTAAGGTGAATCATAGGGAATTGTCTTTCTATCCCAAGAAGGACATACCAAATATAATCCAGATGAGTAGTGTCTTCTCCAAGTTGGCTAAGAGTATGGTACAGTGATATGATAGTAGTCCTTTGGTATGACAGCCACTATGTTAGAAGAAATCTCTCTTTTGGGCCATATTTCATCTATAGAAGTAGCAAATCTCTTAAAAAACATCCAGGTCTTGTGCCCTGTTGGTTTCCTTGAAAGTGTCTGCAGGTGGCTTCTTTCAATGTTTTTCTTGTCCACAAAAATACTGCTTTTAAAAGTATTATATAAAAACCCAGCAGGATCTCTCTTCCTTAAGGCCAGTGCAACGGGGCCCCAACTGTTTTTTCTTGGATGCTTAAATATATATATAGTAAGAACAAGGTAATGCTCAAATTTCACTTTCAACTGGCAGGACACAACTTTTCTTGTCTTCTTCCCAAGAGAGATCTAGTCCTATATGTTTGAGTATTGGTACAGGGAATTGCATTGCATCAGGAATGGCCATGAACCCTAATTTCTGTAATAAGTGATGAAGGAGAAGACCTACCCAGAAATGATCATTAAATCCTTAGTGTGCTTCTTCATCATCCTGACCCATTTTGGTGGAGCAAATGACTCTTTTCTTCAAAGCTGCCGAATTTGATACAGGAAAACTAGACATTTTCAAAGAGGCTTTATTTGGTGGATGGAATAAAAGGGAGGTGCCAAGAACATTTTATTAATCAAATGTTCATTACTGAGAGGATCCAAGAAAAAAAAATCTGGCTGCTCTATTCCCTTCCAAGCCAACAGACCATTTTGAAGGCTTCAGCACCTCTCTACATACACAAGAACATGCACAAGATGTTCTTAAACTTCAACGAAGGATACTGTGGAGGAGGACTGGTAGTTAGCAAGACAGGAACAGGACTGTATGTGAGACTGGTCTGAGAAATGTGTTAGACTATTCCAAAGCTTAAATTTTGACTTTTCCTCAGGGGAAAAAAAGTCCTTTATGTAAAAACCCTCAGATCTTTAACCTCTCAGAGAAATCATCATTTGCCAAGTAATACAGACACTTACTTACATTCCGTACATCTCTGCCAGAAGGTATGTCCCAAGCCTGATGGGCTAGTAAAACAGGGAGTGTAAATCTGGATAGGGTACTCTCGCCAAATTTAGGGATTATGAGAGAACAGGAGACAGGCTTTAAATGCTTTGCTGCCTTAAAACACACCTAGGAAGACTGTCACAAGTGCTGCAGTGTATGTGAAAGGTCTGCTTCCCGGGTACCCTAGGGACAGAAGGAATGATGCCACAGTGATATCATGCTTGTTCTGAGCTTCCCTTGTGTTAATCTGCCACAGGGAAGCGTTTCTGGGAGTAAGGTGTCAAAAACATGACACTTCCAGCCATAGCCAGAGAGGAGTTTCAAGTGGCCATGGAGCACAGATGCCATGTCCCCTGGGGCCTGAAACACTTCTCTTCTAGGTGTCTGACTGTCAAATGTGTTGCAGTGTGTGTTTTTCATCTGTTCCGTTTACTTTATTGAGGATGGCATTGGTTACAGCTGTTTAAAAAATATCTGAGCAGGTTATTATGGGAAAGGACAGAAGACATTCTTGCTGCACAAACGTAAAACTCAGATGGTTTTCTTTGCAAGGATGAAGATCATTAGTGGTTTTTCTTCCTGGGCTGTTTCTGGGGAGGGGAGGCATCTTTGGTGTGAGAAAGCTAGCAGAATGGGCAGTTGGGGATTTTAGAGCGCTGACTGCAGCCCTGGCACTTATTCCCACTGAAGCTTCACTAAAAGTCTTAAATTGGAGTTTCTGAAAGGTCGATAATAATAAGTAATAGGGCTGGCCAGAAAACAAGAATTCTGTTTTGTGAAAAATGTTGCGGTTTCAAAATTTGTTTTCATTCCAGTGCAGAAAGAATACGAGATCTTTCTTCCTTTTTCTTTCTTTTGGGTTNAATAACTTGCCTTCAGCGGTGTCCTATAGTGCTTGCTCTCTAAAGCATGTACAAAGTAATGCATCTGTTGACATGCCTTCCCTGAAATCGATGGTTTCGTGACATTCATGTGACTGCATTCAATAATCCCCATTGACCTATCTTCCATTAATTGGCCTAATTTTTTTTTTTTTTTGTTTTTTTTTTTTTTTTTTAGAGAGAGGGGAGAAAATAAAGAATAGGCAGATTAATAAAAGGTTTAAAAGTCAAGTGTGTTAGGGCAATGGTTCAGATGAGGAACTTGACCTGACATCTCCCCATCTAAGGTGAGATGAGGGGTCTTGGCCATCCAAAGTTGGTTTTCCCGCACAGTACTTCTATTCCAGAGATTAAAATTTTCTTGACAACATTTTCATTGAAACATTTGTGTGTCTTCAAAAGGTTTTAATACTCTGACTTACTTTTTTTATTTAGAAAGGGAGATGTTTCTTGATAATTTCTAATAGCTACCTGCATGCATATTTTTATCACTCATAGAAAATGCCAGGTGCAGAGACAGCCCTTCATCTCATAGACATTGTCCAACTGCTTGCTGAAGCTGAGAGAAGATGCAGAATGGCAACACATCTGAATGTTTGGCTGCTTACATATAAGGTTGCTTAAATTTCTGTGTATTTTGTTTTGCAATTCCAGGCAAAAATGTTAGAAATAGAGGCCTTAGCATCTCTGGATTCAACTCTGCCACCTATGAAATGTTGATGATAACACTAGGATCTTTTCCCAGCTGGTAAGGATGTTGGAAAGTTTAATTAATATCTACACAGCTGTTTAAATATGACAGTCTTAAATGCAGTTTTGAATATCACACCTTGAATAACTTGTATGGATAAGCCAGTCAGAGGTGTCTACAGGCCAGCTAATGGCTATTCTCAGTTTTGGCCATAGAATCATAGAATAGTCAGGGTTGGAAAGGAAGTTCCAACCCCCCTGCCATAAGCAGGGACACCTCACACTAAACCATGCCACCCAAGGCTTAGTCCAGCCTGGCCTTGAACACTGCCAGGGATGGAGCATCCATAACCTCCCTGGCCAACCCATTCCAGTGCCTCACCACCCTAACAGGAAAGAATTTCTTCCTTATAGCCAATCTAAACCTCTCCTGTTTAACTTTGAACCCATTACCCCTTGTCCTGTCACTACAGTCCCTAATGAAGCATCCCCCCCCAGCATCCCTCTAGGCCCCCTTCAGATACTGGAAGGCTGCTATGAGGTCTCCATGCAGTCTTCTCTTCTCCAGGCTGAACAGACCCAACTTTCCCAGCCTGTCTTTGTATGGGAGATGCTCCAGTTCCCTGATCAACTTCGTGGCCTTCCTCTGGACCTGTTCCAACAGCTCCATGTCCTTTTTACGTTGAGGACACCAGAACTGCACACAATGCTCCAGGTGAGGTCTCCCGAGAGCAGAGTAGAGGGGCAGGATCACCTCCTTCGACCTGCTGGTCAGGCTCCTTTTGATGCAGCCCAGGACACGGTTGGCTTTCTGGGCTGCAAGTGCACACTGTTGGCTCATGTTCATTTTCTCATCGACCACCATGGCAAAACAACCTGAGATCGTTTGTAAATAATCAAACTTTGTTTACTTAAATGTTTTATGTGAAAGCTTTGGAAGGTTCTTCTAAGTTTGAAGTGAGCCAGTATAAAGTACAATGGGGATGAGGTACAGCTGTAGCTACTGCTTTATAGCTAATATCCAGTGCTTACATGATGCTACAGGAAATGAGACTGCAATTGCAGGGAATTCACACAAGAAAAAGACTTCTCTACAAAGCACTGCAGACATTAGACCTACGGGTGCAGCCTGTGAACTTGTAAAGTCTTTCAAAATTCAACCAGGGCTTTTGCAAAGCAAAATACAATTTATGTAGGCAAAATAGATTTAACACCTATTCTTGCATAGCTGCAAGTCTCCTTAGCTACCACTGAAACCAATTACATTTAAAAACAAAATATTGGACTCTTGGCATATAATGGTTCTATGCTAACTAGTTTTCAGATCACAATCTTTTAGCCAAGCAGAAAAATATTACTAAAGCTGGGCTGTCAATTCCCTTTGTAGCCTTTCCTCATCTGCTTGCATCAAATCATGGCATCTCTTTTTAGCTGAGAAGGCTAAAAAGTGTGTTGTTAGGAGCTTTGTGGGGCTACACAGAGCCTCAGGGAACTGGGGAATGACTGTTTTCCTCTCTGCATCAGTGACATCTCTGGCAAATCCAATAACGTTCAGCAAGAGCAAACTGTGAGATGCCACCTTGTATTTTCATAATATAGCAGAGACTGTAGTAAGTTAATCCTTGCAAAACTGCCTCTGTAGTGGCTGAAATAGGTTAAAGTGGGAAGCTGTGGTTAAAGCAGTCAAATTTGGGTGACTCTAGTAAGGCAACTAAATACAAGCACCTGTATTTTTTCCTCTTGAAAGGCAGAGTGCTTTGGCTGACTGCTTTACTTGTTGATGTCCAGGTTAAGGAGGGGTTTGCAAGACACAGGATTTACCTTTTGATCTTTCTCAAGGAGGCCCAGCCTCTGCTTCCCCTAATGTGAGCATTTCTCCATCTGCTTGTGGACAAAGACTGATTCTGCCCTCCATTTAGACCTGAGAACAGAAACACATATTTCTCCCTTGCTAAGAAAACAAACATGGGTGAAATTCAGTGAAGATCCATCAGTTTAATAACAGTTTTTAGACTGTAAATGTAATTATTTCATAACATAAAAGATTCTTGGAAAAATGTCCATGTCTATCTTCTACATTTGGAAGTTCTTGACACGTTATGGGTATGCAGGAAATAAAGATGGGAACAGGAGTAGCTAGTCCATGATGCAGGACACATAACTGTGCTGTTGAATAAGGGAGTTACACAGAATAATATTTTGGCCACAAGCAATAATTTTTATACTAATACTGTGCTGTACTGAATTCATCCTATTGAGCATCTGGGTTGGTCTAGCTGGCATTTAGACTGTGCTGCCAGGTTAGGTTTGAGTGCACATCATAACTGCAACTTTCATATCGTCACTGGCCCAGAAAGCTAAGAAGCAGATGAATTGAACTGATTGTGCTGCAAGAATTAAGCCAATGAGCTATGAAAACCCACTACATTTAAAGTAATAAACCCCCAAATAGCTATTTTAATGCCTGAAAATCCATACTTCAGGTTTCGATAGATCAGTGTTTCCATACAGAGGCTGAGTGCAACCAGGAGAATGGGGACGTGGCCTCAGGCAATGACCTCTTTCTCTCAAGCTTCCTGTGACGTTTTTTCTGCCGCTTTCAGGAAAATGGTCAGCAACGTCAGACAAATAAATACATGTATTTGTGTAAAGGTAGAGCTATGCCTTGGGCCGTATCTTTAAAGTTTGACAAAGAGCTCAGAGACAGGCAACAAAATCAGTGGCAATCCTTTATATAAACAAAGGAAAGTAACTGAATGTTCTCTGAGGGGTAGGGATCTCCTGGAGAAGGACACTTGCCCCAGGAAACAAAAGATTTAGCTGCTGCCACAAATCCATTTTCCCAAGATTAAAAATAACACAAGGGAAGAGTTTGTGGAACCAGCTCCTGAGACACCAGGTTTTTGGAATTTGGAATCAAAGACTGATTCTTTTGGCCCACGTTTGGTGAAAACAGTGGAAAGACTAGATTTATTTGAAAGAGAAATTAAAAAAACATGAGTTCTAATAAAAAATAGTACCGACTATGACAGTAGGACAATTTATAATTGGGGGTCAAATATCCTATAAGTTTGGGGCTATTTCTCTTTAAATAGAAGACCAGTCACAAAGGATTCCTGAGAGATGATATAATCTGAAACTATATTGGAAAAAAGTTTGCTTCTCTCTTAAATTACCAGGCCTTTTGTATCCTAGTAAAATTCTTTATTACTTGATCTGGCTCTAGAGAAACAGTGATTCCATACAAACCTTTTCCAAGACTTTAATTATATCCTTTATTATATCCTGAAAAAGGACCAGGTCACTTCTGAAGGCCACAGAAAGAGTATAATTTATTTTTTTCCTGAGCAAACAAACAAAAAAACCAAAGGAATGTTTTGTTATATCGCAATCCTAAATTGAAATTAGGTTGCTAAGTACTAAGAGTGCAACAGTTCTGTTCTCAGAAACACATCTCAGAATATATTTCAAAGAATTATGTGATGATCTTCCAGTGAATCCCTTAAAACCCAGACCTGCCTCAACACAACTGTGAATCTTCTTTGTCACTACAAATACAAGGAGGGTTTTCAAAGGAAAACCCATGTGGCTTGGGAATTATTTAGGTGCTTCTATAAAGGCCCCGATGTTTGACGTTTCAGTGACTGAGCCAGCTGTGCATCACAGGGCATGTTCATGCTTTCAGCAGCTATAAATTTCTGACAGTGCTTGACCAGTTTCCCATATCATGTCCGTTATGGATATTGTCCATCTGAAATTTGCCTGCTGAGTTGGGCATACAACGCATTGTAGCCAGTGGAAATTAGAAAGATGTGCAAAAGTGTTTGTCACCTTGCAGGACAAACAGGCAACACAGAGCACTTCTGTGTGTAATTCTACTGAGTGATTTTTGTATACAGAAAACTGTAGCTTAAATCACAGTTAAATTGCTAACTTTCCCTTCCTTCCTTCCGTTCTATTTCTTTCCTTCCTTCTGCCACCCACCCACCCACCCTCCTGCCCTTCCTTCTCTCTTCCTTCTGCCCTTCCCTCTCTTTCTTCTGTTTCTTCCCTCTGTTCTCTTTCTTCCTCACACTATCTTTTCTTCTTTCCTTTCTTCCTTTCCCACTTCTTATTTTTCTTGATAGGGAACTGAAAAACATTTTCTTATCTACAATTTATGATTTCATATATGTGCAAGTCGCGATTTACTGCCCCAGGAAGAAGAAAAGGAAAAAAGAAAAACCACAAGCCATGCTACAGTCTCATTAAATATATAAAAAATTAACTGTCCTCATTATGAATAACATCCTACTTCCTCAAGCATTGCCTTATATTTCAGGGTATTCAGAACCTTTCATTTCTAGAAATACCCTGAGTGAGCAATATGTGGTCTCTGATTGGCTGCAATTCAATCACAGGTGTCACAGGTGACACTAGGAACCATTAGGGTACAACTTGAGGGTTTATGCATGATAGGAAAGCTCCCAGATTGAATTATAACTTTGTCAGTCAATCTGAGACCATATTTTGTTATTTATAGCATATAGAAAATCATATTGAATATTTTCAGGTGGAAGATGACAAATGACAGTAACAAAATAACTTCTAATTTCAAATGTAAAGTCTGTGAAATAGGTAGGCAGAGAAGGATTAATGTGCACATAATACAAGGTCATTGGGTTATGATGGGGGAAGGCCAAGGATGGTTTAATGGGAAATCAAAAGGAGAATTTCACTGGAAAGTAAGCACTTTCTGTGGAAGTTATCAGGTGACCAACTACTACAACCAGTTCTAAAACCATAGTAACAAAACCCAAACAGAAAGACAGACTTCACCAACAGCTTCTTCCTCCCAGAAAAAAATCCGTTCTATCTTTACCTGCAGGTGTGTTGTTTATATAAGTGTCAGTGGCGGTACCTTTCAGTACCTCCTGTCCTAGTTGCTCTGGGAGTATCTGCAAATGTATTTATGCCAACGGGTCCAGCATTTCAAAGGAAAACCAACAATGCTCTTGTCTGGCATGCGAAAACTGTTACAGACCTCTGACAATATGAACCTCAAATGCAGTTTTTCTTTGATTCTTTCTGGGTGTTTTATGGTGGAAAAAAGAAGAGGTAAATGATTATAACTGGTTATTACTGGTTAGCTGTGAGTACTTTTATAGCCAGTGGTGATTCTTGGTTATTGATTCTCAGGGATGTGAAATCTGGTTCTTCAATGGGCCAGTTTAAATTTGCTGCGGTGGTTTTGCAATCCCTTTACCTGATACTTCTCCCCCACCATCTTTTCAATACTTTGAGCCTCATTTCCTTTATAGCAGTTAATAAAAACAAACTGGCAAGAAACCCTCTTTCCAAATTTATGGAACTGTTGTCTTGCTGTTATTTCACTTTTTTTCTTCCTTTTTTTCTTTTTTTTTTTCCCCTTTTATTTTTGCCCCAGGTTTTGCTTGCCTGTCTAACTCATTGAGTACAAACTTTTTGAATTTTAGAAACCTAAGTTCACACAGTAATTGGAAGAACAGTCCCATAACTTCCAGCTCCAGGGGGAAGCTATCTTGGAACAACACAGCAAAGAGAAACCCTTGGGTGAAAGAAGAAACCTGGTCAAAATAAAATCACAGATCATTGATTGAAAATATAGATGTGATTATTTCTAATAAGCAGTGAATGAAGGCAATTAGAAGAAACTGTGTACATTTGTGGAGCCTAGCTGAATAGCCATTCTTAGTGTGATGAAGATTTATAGAAGATCTGGTTTAAAAGAAATAAATGCAAATATTATGGGGCCTTATTCTGTCAGATATCCTTTAGGCATGTGTTTTAACTTTGTATCAATGGAGTTTACCTAGTGAGTAGAACTGAAGGTCTCCCTGGTGCCTCCATTTTTACTCCTTCCACACCATTCTGAAGAACTGCATCTTTCTGAGCAAGAGTGTTGCTTTCACAGAGAATGCCACCAACCTTATCAGCAGGTGGTGAGTTTATCGCTCTGACCAGAGAAGCTGAAAAGATAAGTGTGTTTCCCTTAACAGAGCCTTCTGTGAATACTGATACTATTTATTCATAACCTGTCCAGCTAACATCACTGCTCTCCTTTGCATTCAAAGTGGCTTCTCAGTCATTTCTGCTGCAGATTACTGGCCTTTTAGGAATAAAATGGGCATAACTAGTTGAACAGAAACAACTATTTGAAGTAAAAACATCTCCCACTCCACTAAATTCTCTGCTAATGCTGCAATAACTATGAAAAATCCTGAGGACTCACACCCGGCTGGGAGAGGTAGCCAGCACCAAAACCAATCAGTATTTGTTTCTCACATCCAACACTTTGGATTTTACCTAATAGCAACAGCAAGCTGGTGTAGACCAGGGAAGTGGCAGAGTTGCCCCATGCTGCGCCTTGCTCCTTCTATAGCAGGGACAGGTTTGAGTCCCCTCCTCCCTTCCAGCTCTAGGTGTGCAGTGCAAGCATCACTGCTGAGCACTGCAGGCAGTATCCCCGAGTGTGGCAAGAGCCACCCAAAGGGCAAAAAGGTGCAAACACTTTAGCAGATGTTGCCCAGATAAAATACTCCATGCAGCTGGTGCCAGCATGGGAGATGTAGGAATATAATGTTACCCTATGTTTGGTATTTTTTGAGCAGGTGACTTCGAGCATTGTGAATGGTCAATAATGGCATCACATCTCATAAGACAGGAGACACCTCAACAATGAAGAGCTGGCCAGGACCCCAGGGCTTTCTGCACTGCCCAGGCTGCTTCTGTGAGATCCCAGGTACCACCTTGCTGAATCTCTCCTTCACAACTTTCCATGTCCTCTCCATTGTAGTTGCCACTTCTGCCCAAGGATGTGGGTACAGTGAGGGGAAAAGCTGGGTCTCTCCTCACCTCACATGGTCAAGGTGGCCAGGTAGTGAGTCTGGCCAAGGTGCCAGCAACTAAGAGGTGTGATGTGTGGGATTGTACACATCATGTCTTTATGTTTCCCAATCCCGGCTACAATGTTCAAGGATGCCTGAAGGGGGAAGGAAGTGTTAAGGCTCACTCTGTGTCATCTGTGCTCAGAAAGGCTGGGGATGTTTTATCCCATGTCATCTCTGCCTTTGCCATATGCAGCTTCTCATCCACAGTCCCTGCTCTGCAGCCAGCAGTGACGAGGTGCTTCTCTGCCTGCAGGCAGTTCAGAATACATTCTTTCTGGCAGAAAGATGCAACAAAGGCCATTCCTGGCTGCTCAGTTCTGCTCCCTGGTTGTGACTTACTGCCCTGGCAGTGGGGTTGGCCTGGCTGCCTGGGGATCCGTGCTATAACCAAGATAGCAATAACAATACAAGTTAAAAGCCTCCAACAAATCTTTTCCAGGAGAAGATCAATTTTGTTTTCAGCCAAGAACACTCTTGGCCCCTGCATGCATACTTGCTTCTTCAGGTAAGGGCTGGTAAACAAGATGCAGAAATAAACAGTTGCACATAGAGGGAAGTAGGAAAAATATGACTTCACTGTCAAAGGAAGCGTATCATGCATCAGCTTGGCTACCAAAACTAGGCAGAGAAAGTCCTAACCAATGTGATCTCCAGGTTTGACTCAAGCCCAGACAAAGGCGGCAACAGCCCCGGCTGTCTCTGGTCTAGGGTCTATTTTCATACCCCTGAAAAATAAATAACGTAACACATACTTCCTTCAGAAGGTAGCCAAGGACTTGTCCACACTGCATTGCACAATGTCATATAATCTTCACATCCAAGGAAGGTTATTCCTCTTTTTTCAATACATGAAATATATATAGCATGTTAATAGGTGGGGGCAATAATTAGGAAGTGTATTCCTCTGTGTGAATTACCAGTCACACTGGCGGTCATATATAAAGTAAAAGTATGGAAATTCAATCATAAACTCTTAGTTTAATCATTGATGTAATTCGTCTCCTGCTTGGCAAGACCAGGATTTCACCCAAAGCATTGCTAATACCCAATTAATAAGCTGACACAAAGTCAACAAATGCAGAATTTTTCAAGAACAGGAAAGAAAAATGCCATATGAATAAAACTTTATAGGGGTCGAGCTCTCGGTGGAGTGGAGCAGGAGGGTTGCTGCCTTCCCCATTGCAATTAGGGTCATGTCACTGTTCCCTGTCAAAGGAATGGACTTTGCCATGGCTCTTTCATTTCACAGTGCTGTTCCTGTGGATGCAGGAGCCACTAGCAGGCTTTGCTCCAGGTGTTCTCTCCTATTAATTTGGTCTTAATCTCTGCTCTCTGTCTTGAGCTAAACAGGCAGCTGCAAACTAGAAGAAAGGAAGTGGTTATTCCAATGCCTATAGGAAAGGCATTGATGTTGCAAGAGGGCTTATCAACAACTTCTATATGCACAAAATTCATGGAGCAGCTTCTCCCCCAGGGGTTGGCAAAAGTGAGTTCCCACTTCTGCTGCTTCTGAGACTGACTCTGTGCAGAGATTTCTGCTGAGGCAGTCATGTTGGATTGCAGTATGGTAGCTTTTAGGAAATTTCTATATTGATAAAACCCTCAGTGGAGGCACAGCTCCACTATGCTCCACACTGCTCCAAAGCTCCTTTTCATTGTATAAATGTCTTTGCCATCAAGGACTACTTTCTTGGTTTTGCATCTACTTTTCAGGACCTGTATAAGATACAGGCATAGGGATATGTTTCTGCATTAATAATTTCTGCAAACTGGGCAGCTTGCAAAGGGCAGCTACCCTGACAATGCTAACTTCTGTGTATCTGTTGCTGGTTTATAGACTATCATAAGCTCGTAAGTAATATGGGAATGTGAGCACTTGAAAAAGACAGAGGAGAATATGAGCTGCCTTTTCCCAAGTGTTTGCTTTTAAGTCATTTTTTCCCCCACAGCACAATTTTCTGGGGGCAATGACAAACCCCAACTGAATATTGAAATATGCAACATTACATTTTCCCTGGAGCAGGGCTTGACTTGTTTTCCTTCTCAGATAAGAAGCTAGACCACCTCTGCCCCTTATGGTGCAGAGACCCAAGGAGCTGGGAGCTGTGGGTTCAACTGCTCAGACCAATGAGCTGTATGTGGATTCTGGGGGTGGCACTGCCTGCTCTGCCAGCCCTGCCTGCCAGGCTGCCATGTTAGTGAGAAACATTGCTGCCTTCTGCTCATACAGCAGCTTAGATGAGGACATGTCATGTCCCTACACATAGATGGGTAGGAAATCTTTTATGGGTGGGGACTAGTAGCAAAACAGGGATTGTTCCTACTTAGCTGCAGCTGCCGTTAGCACCAGGCACCTGGATGCCCAGTGTCTTTAACTGAAGGAAATACTGGTTCACTGGGAATTCAGGATCTCCAGGGGGATGGATGGATAGCTCAGACCTCTAGGGCACAGAGGCAGGAGTTGTGTATCTAAAGCTGTGGCCTTTTGATGCATTTGCACATAAAACTATGCCAGAGTCAATGATGCGGCATGTCCTGGGGACTATTTAGAGATGTGTCTGTCAATGCTCTGCCTCCCAGCACAGTCATGGGAGTTAGACACTGCTCTGTCAAAGCCAATGGGAATTGTCCAATTCAGTACTGTGGCATCAGGGTCAGATCACAAGAGACTCAGTACTTTTCCTGGTAGTATCCCAAAGTTGTCCCAGAGAAGTAACTGATCAGCCATGTTTTTGGCATACAAGTCAGGAGATACAGGACTTCTTCAGTGTAAAGCAATGTGTCTGCAGACAAATTTGGGCAGAGCACTGTTACACAATCTTGCTGGCTTCTCACCTGCTGGTAACCACAAATGAATAGAACCACAGGTTAGGAAGAGACTCCTGCAGTCCTGCTGGCTTCAGCAGATACTCCATGAGTCTTCCTACAACTAACTGAACAGTAGAAGAAAATGGAATGTTATGGTGTTAATGCCAGGGAACTTATCTTTGTGGCTTATGTCTCCTCTGTTCTAAAGCACCCTACACAAAGTATCTTTATTAATAAAAAGATATTTTATCTTTTTTAGTTCCAGAGCCCTTTAGTCAGAAGAAAAGCATACCATGTTCATCTATCTATTTTCTCAAGGATGAAATCCTGTCATGCTGCAAGTCAACGGGAGTTTCGAAAAGTACTCCTACTGATTTCAGTAGGGCCAAGGTTTCACTCTATGAAGTGTTTGATTTATCTTGTAATATACAAATATTTAAAAATATGTTAGAATTTTATTCTTTGAAATTTGATTAGAAGCTGCTAAAGCAGACACTTCAGTAAAATACTTAATCCATCAAAATAATCTAAATCCATGTGCTTTTCAAATCACCCTGAAAAGGGTCAGATCTGCATACAGTTTCCAATATGTTTAGACTGTGAAATGTATGATAATTTATGTTCTTTGGCTTGTATTCAGCAGCTTGAGCCTTCAATATTGATGCCATACTCAAGACATCCAGTGCTTTGTCTCCACAGGGATAGCTGTGGTCTGAGGTTACAAGCTGGCATGGTTTTGAGTACAAAAGCTATGAATTCAAAACACAACTATGGTAAGGCACAGGAAATTAATCTATAGTTCTACCAAGAGCAGTTTCAGAGCTATGAGACAGATTGTACCTTGTGCCCAAATGCAACACCCTATGTCCATTACTAACTAATTGTCAAATCTGCTTTAGTTCTACTTGGGAAACAGGCTGATTTCTACTTTATCTATTAAAGGTCTTAGGCCTTGTCTGGGCGTGCAGAATTGTCTAGACAATAGTAGCAGTTCTGCCTGGGGACTTCCAGTATAATTTACCCATACCAGGATAACTTCCTCATTCCCTTATAGGATAACACTAACTTACAAGATAAGCCTACTTATCTTGTAGGATAAGATTAACTTTGCTAAGAAATAATGAATATTCCACTTACAAAAGTGGAGTTCATTATTCCGGGACATGGTTATTTTTAGTTTAGAAGGAAAGGTTCTCCTGAGGATTTGGAAACTGCTGTGCCAGGCAGCTTCCAGAGGGATAAGGTGGTGAAGGAAATCAGGGTGATCTTCTGACCCTGGCGTGTGTGAATGAACTAAGTGCAGGTTTCCCTCCTGCCACTCCCAGGACCATGTGTGTATCCTGTCATGGTGAAAGAGGTTGAGCACTGAGGAAATGGTACACCAATACTTTTCTGTGAGGGGACCAGGTAAGTTGAGTGGTCAGGAAAGCACAGTTACACCTGAATCTTTCATAGTCAGGATGAATATAGCAACTACCAAGATTTAAGAGGTTTTAGAGGTTTTGAAGGTTTCAGGAATAGAAGACCAGTAGGCACTGCTGTCCTGAGGGCTCATCAGGGTGACTCTGTACCTGCAGATCAAGGCAATCTCTTTCTTTGGCCACACTTATTCACATTCTTTTCCATGTCATTTCCAGTTATGAAGCTCAGCCTGATTATGCAGCGGGTTTGGGATTTTTTGTGAGACCCATCCCAGCTTGTTCTCCAGGTTTATTTGCTGAAGTTGTGAGCTGCTTGGCTGCAGTGTGTGAAAGTTTAGCTGCTGCAGCACTGATCCTAGCCCCATGCTATTTCACATTCAGCTTACAGTGGTTTAATATCAGACTGCTCTCCTTTAATATCCTGAAGCTCTGCCCCCAGTGCCCTTCAGGAACCCATTCCCCAGTACTCCATCTGAACATCTGCATCTGCAAACCTGCCCTCTTGCACAAAACCTAATAATGTGTGAGACAGAGAAGAAAAAGAAGTCCAGAGAAGTTTTTGTGCTTCAATATTGAAAGAGAACCCCCCACCCCTGCAGCTGAGGATCTGAGTAAAAATGAGCTTTTTCTTTTTTAACCGCTCTGCTAGATTGAGAGATCAAAAGAATGACTAATTGACCAAACCTGAGTGGCTCTAATTGACTTCAGCCCTAGAGTTATTCACTGTTCTGCACCTGTTTTGGAGAGCTGATTCAGGGCTTGATCCAAACCTCTCGTTTGACTTCAGTTTTCATCAGGACTCACAATTCCAGCTGAAACAGAGCATTTCTTGCTGATTTTGGTGAACTTCAGTGCAGTGCCTTGGCCCTTTTATAGTGTTCTAAGTAATTTCTGAAATGTCATAATGAAGTTGATATAAAGCATTATTGAATACATCTGAGTGCTAGCAAGACACTAAAAAATATACTGTAGGCTGTATGTAGAGCATGAGTATTGCACAGTACAAGGCTACTTTGAAGCAAAGAAAAATCCAAATATCTAAAATTCCCCTTTTCCTATATGTATATATATATATATTATTTTGTTTTTTTACTCACTGTGGAGGAAACATCCGCATTAGATTCTCCTCTTTAGAAGTGTTCAGTCTGCAGTGGTTGAATAATTTAATCAACCTTTATTTTAATATTTCTAGTCTTATAGCTGAAAATTAGAAACTGTTTTGTTCTTACAATGATTTCATAGGATATACTAGTGGCCTAAGAGTTTTCACAAACCATTTCTTCTCTTAACCTCATTTTGCACGATGCATTCCAATCTTACTTAACCTGTAGGTTCTGCAGTATGTGGAGAGGTCTTGGAGTCCAGCCTCTCAAGAAATATCTTACTGATTTTAGGGAAACTCTTAGTTTTGTTTGTCTTCCCATCAGAACTTGTTATTCTGTCTTCTGGGTTCTCGGTGCAACAGGAGGTCTGCATTATCCCTCAGGTGGGCAGTGTGCCTTTTGGGAAGGGATCCACCCTTCCTCCTGTAGCGTACCATAGAATCATAGATTAGTTAGAGTTGGAAAGGACCTTAAGATCATCTAGTTCTGCAAGGTCTTAAGGCTCCCATTTCCTGCTGAATCCAAATGTCAGAGAGCCTTAGTCTTACACCGGCAACAGCCTTTGTCTCAGGCAGGTGATCTTTATACCACTGAAAGTCTTTGTAAATTCCTGACGGTTGTGCCAAGACCCTGTGTATATGGGACCTTTCCCTTTGTTTTGTCTTCTCGTCTTCTTTTCCTTTTCCTTTTCCTCTTTCTCCTCCCTCCCTCTCTCTCTCTCTCATTTTTGGTTGTTTTATTTATTTATTTATTTGTTATTTTTTAAAAAATTCTTTTTCCCATCACTGCAGTATTTTAACACTCCTGTGCACTCACAGAAAAACAAGTCATGGTCGGGTCTTGAAGATTTTGTGAGAACTGACAAACTTGGTCAAGGGTGAGATTTTACGAATGCCGTTAAAAATGCAGCTTTTCATGTGGCAACATGTTCTTTTATACTGGAACACATCCTAAATTTTCACACATGTGCAGGAAGTGAAATCACACCTTTTTATGGCAGAAACAGCTTAGCACAGTGAAATGACAGCTTTTGCCTATAAAAAGTGCCTTTAGTGTTTGTGGAAACCAGTGAATTACTTGGGGCAAAACCACAAAGTGTTTCATCAGCAGCACAATGGGTTTTAGTGCAGCTTTGCCTTGAAAAGAGCTTGAGGAAGATGGAGATCAGGGGATGACACCACTTGGATGTATCAGCCTTGCAGCCTAAATATGCTGTACAAGGTTTGAGTGCTTTTTCAAAAGATTTTTAATTTAATAGTGTCTTCTTTCCTTTTCCTCCTTCTCCATCTTCAAAGTCTATTATTTCCTCTCCTTTGATCCAAAAATTTCATCCCATGGTATTTTTAACTCTCCCTGCCCCCACTGGACTGACTCCCGTCACCGCTGCCCTCCACATGTGGCTACCCGGCTGCTCCATCTGACTCTCCCTACCACTGACAGAAGCTAAGGACATGCAGACCGTAGATGTAACCAGAGCTCTCTGGCATGCTTGTGCTTCAGTGGCACCCGCACATCCTGAGTTAAAGACACCCAGTTTGTGTCCTGCCCAGCAGTACATTTGATGCCCCTGCCAAAATAATTCATTGCCTTCAGTAGGAACAAGTTCTGCAGTATTTGAAGAGCCAAGGCAATTACTTTTTTGCTGGGAAATCCATTCTGTAGAGCTCATAGCTGGACATACAACTGGGAGGAAGACACATATTGTTTCCAAGTTTCCTTTTCCACATAACAGGAGTTGCAATGAGGTGAAATGGGTTGCCATGAGTTACTCTGTTCTCTCCCATGCTACACCATTATCAAATGTAATTTCCCTTTCTTTGCTCTTCCCTTTAACATTTCTGTGTGATTCTCTTCCCTTAGGCCACAGAGAAACCTCTAGATTTGAGGAAATTTTACCATTGTTGCTCATAGGGGAGATCTCTAAGCAGACTCTGAGAAGCCCTCCAGATGCTTTCAGCATGTGGATGTTTGGCAAGAGTCGAGAAGTCACTACATGCCCTCAACATGATGTAGAGTAATTTCAGTTACTGTGCTGTCACTGAAGATCTAAACTTCTGCTCAGGAGCACCAAGAGAAGCAGCATAATTTGCAGTAGTTGAAATACAGAAGTAAATCAGGAAGTAGTAGGTAAAATATGTCCATGCTCCATCCTGCATTTGCAGGTACATCCATGTGAGTGGGAAAAGGTACAAGTAAAAAAGGCATTTGTACAGGTTTCTGGGCAGGTTGTATGTACTTGAGCCAAACTTGTTGAAGGAGGGATTTTAAACCTGCTCTATGCCCAATAACCAGCTTTCTAACCACACACATCCCACACCTACATTTTTGTGTTCTGCAGCTTTCATGTTGGTCAAATAAAAAGCATCAGCACCACATCTAGTTGTTTGCATTGAGGACCAATATGTTTTCTTTGCACTTTAAATACTGTTTAGAGCTCTCTTTATGAGCTTCAATTAGGAGTTTGCTATGGAGGGCTTATTAGAGCAGTTTTATTGGTACTTTAACACATTTTCTTTGTTAAAAGCTAGTTTAGAAGCTAGTTTCAGAAGCTTGTAAATGGGAGCCACAGTGAGCTGTCTGTTCCACTGACAAATGTGTACCAACAGGCCTCCCAGCGGTTTCCTCAAGTCACCTGGTCCACCCTTGCTTGAGCATCTGCAGTGAGCCCCAGCATCTGCCAGCTTCTTTGGAAAGAAAGGTGAGTGAGGACATCAGGGAATAAATATTAATTCTGGAATTCTGGGGAAAAAACTCTCCAAGTTGGAAGTTTTACATTTGATATAAACTTAAGTTGTATGAGACATCTGGTTAATTTGGTATCCAGAGCAATCAGGTCAAGAAAAAACAAGATCACCCAGACTTGTTTCACCAGCTGAAGTAGACCGGGTGTCTGTCAGGACTGAGAGTGAAGAAGTTTTCCTGCTACTCAGGTTTTCCATCCAGGGCTTGGGCTGGAGAAATCCACAATGTGAGTCCCCCTTCCTTCCTAGCAGTGCCCAGAGAAAAGCCTCCCTCTTGTCTCTGTAGAGTCCACACCGGAGCTGACATAACTGAAAAGACTTAATTCCTGGATGAGGTGCATTGGAGATCACCCAAGGTGTCATGTCTATCCTCATGTCCCACATGTGTCCACTTGTCTCTAGAGCAGAAATTATGTGTGCTGGTTTCTGTTTTCTCTTTAGGTATAGTTCTTGTTTGAAAGGCACGTAGGGGTGAATTGTGCAGCAGCAGAGGAAGGAAGGTCTGCCCAATAACACAGCCAACCCTGGGAGGCATCTACAGCCCCTGTTAGGTGGTGCAAAATTCAGACTAATTCATATTTTGTATTCCTTGTCATTTGCTGTAGATCCTTATGGATGTGGCAATCACATCCCCACCAGCCCCCACAGCTGTCTGGCTCTGTATGCAGGGTCCCCCTGCAACCACACTCCCAGATGGGCAGCTTCCCTACAGACACCCATGGCTGCCACATCTGCATGGATGCCATCCTCCATCCCAAAAGGCACCGTCAGTGTCCTTCACCCACCTTTCCGCAAATGCCTGCAAAGCCCATGCCCATGAGGGTCCCACCACAGGAACGCCAGCTATGACTGCTGAAGCTTAGGAGTAGGTGGAAAATATCCCCTCCAGATCCCTTGGGGAGTGCTACAGAGTATCTAAACAAGTCTGTTTCATTAGCCACATGTATATTTTCCTAGGAAAAATATGCAAGTAAATATTTTCTCCAGGCTTTTTTCTTTTCTCTCCTCTTTTTCTTGGCTCCTTTTTACCCTCTAAACCTAGAGTACATCACTCACAACGACTTAAATAGTGAAAACTGTCTACAGTTTATCTAAGGATCAAACAGCTGTTGTCTTCACAGGCCTTTTTTATTAATATGAATTAATGTTTTCCAACTTATTTCCTACATTTCTGCTGGGAAGAATAACCCTTCCCAGAAGCATTCTTTGGCAGATAGCAAAATAATTTGAGTAGCAGATATATGATCTCATTTTTTTCTGGACAGATTACAAATTGGAGATTGGCTAAAAGTGGATGAACACAATAAGTATTTTAATCTTGCAGTGATTTCATGTGCCTAAATGCTTCAGCTGCCTACACTTTCCAAGCTATGAGCTGCATCCTTAAGCACTTAAACTGTTTCTAATTGTGGAGGATACTGTGGCCCAGACCTACTGTAATGGAAGAGGGAGTGGGTTGTTTCCATTTGTATGTCACTGCAGAGGTCTCTGAGCGTTAACTACTTGCCTGACCAGCAGTTCTCAGATGAAGTGCTTTGGAAAGATCAGTGTTTGAGTCCTACTCCAGCCTGACATTCACAGACTTAGGTTGCTTTTGACATAGCTGGACTCCCCCTTCTCTGCAGCTGGATTCTTCACAGTGGATCTGGAGGTACAGGCCTAAAAGTGTTGCTTTAGAAATATTCTAATATTATCTTCCAGGGAGTGTCTTTACCACCTTAGACTGCTTTAAACAGCTTTATGAAGAATCAGTCCTTCTAAAAGATTGCTGTTGAGCCTGAAAACATTCCTGAATTTATTCATATGATCTTTAAGATCTACACATATGTCACAGAAACTTTTGCCACTTGATACAGGTGCTCTCAGAGTTCTTACTGACACTACCTAGTTATAGTAGTGATGTGAACCAGTGCACTCCCATTTCTCACCATTTCTTAAACAACTGTGCACATCTCCACTAACAGCTGTAGGTCACTGTGATTTGTGGCCAAAGGAATGATGGATGTCCATCAGAGACACGGGAGATGGAAGAGAAACTGGTGACTCTCAACTTCAATTATTTCTCCTTTTGGAGAAGGATTAGAATTAATTTCCAATTGTGTTTAGTCAGTGTAAAGATGTCATCAGCTGTAAGGAGTCTTTCTATGTAAGTACTGTGTCCTTGCTTCTACAGTGTTCCTTTCTATTCAAGTCAGGAATGATAAATAACTAGGAACCCAGTCTCCTTTGCATCTCAAATTTCACTTCAGTATAATTTTTGGGAATCCTGGAGCAGGTAGTTCATTTTGCTTCTGTGATGTTTGATAAGCAGTCTAAATGAAATTTTAAGTTGATGGGAAAACTCTCAGTGACCTCTTGGAGTCTTGCACTAGATCTCCTCTCCATCAAACCATGTGGAAAGGACTAAGTGTGGTGATAAGATACCAAGATTGCTCTCTTTCTTCTGAAAAAAGACTAAATGGAGGATCCTGCTCAGCTAAAACTGGGACAAGCGAGGTGCTGACTCTTGTGGCAGGTCTATTACCTATGTGAACTGAACCAAGGATGGACATGGAGCATGCCCTGGCCAAAACTGCACTGTAATTATTTAAGCTGGAGTGATTTATTTAAAGCTGTACTAATTTTGTACCTCAGTTCCTTTTTCTTTTTTCGCATTTCATATAATTCTATGTTTCCCCACTCACACCCTTGATTATTTTCTTCCTACAGAAGGGCTTTTCTGTATGTAGGTGATAGGAACAGCCACAAAAGAATAAAGGATTTTATGTTGTAAGAGACACGTCATGTTAGAGTGACATTCACAAAACTGATTTCTTGGCGCCTCAAACTCTTTTAGGCCTTGCACATAGCTGCAAACTAGTGGGCAGGTTTTCATCAGTATCTTTAATCAGGTTTCAAGACACCATAAAACCACAACAAAAATCATAAAAATTCCTTTTGTCTCAAACACATACCTTAGCAGTAAGGGATGTATTCCTAAATATTTCCTCAGGAAAAATTAATGAATCAAATTAAAAGAAAAATTCTTTTAAGCTGTTCCAAACAAACTCATTTCACAGCCTTTTATCATGTTTCCTTGCCGTTTGGGAAATTTATTTAAGTTATTAAAAAATTCCCTAAAATTCTCAGCTGAAAAGTTGGCTTCTGTTTTTTCTACAAAGCTAACTCACCTGATTTGTCAGAACAGCTCGAAAATGAAGTGCTAACTGGTGGGTTTTATTGAAAGGAAACCAAGTGGAACAACATATGTATTTTCTTAGGAAACTAAAAAGCTCACAGTCCTGTGGTGTTCCTTGGGGTAAATTCTTTGTTATGAATTACAACCTGCTTACTGATGAGTTGTTAATAAAAAGTAGACCTGCTGGGCCATTATTTTTTTCCACACAGTATACCCAGTTTAGCTTTTTTTTAACGTTTTCATTAATGCACTAAGTGTGAATAAATCTGTTTCCAATTTGTAATTGTTTTCCCTTCATCTGGACATTAATTTATTGCCAAATCTAACACTCTTCTATTTTTAATATCCCTCCAAACTGAAGAGCTGTTTTAAAAAGAAAGAAAGAGATTCGAAGAGTGCAGGATAGTGGGAAGGATCTTGCTTGTTTGCTTGCTTGCTTTCCTGCTTTCTTGCCTTCTTTTTCTCTTTTCTTCTTTTCTTTTCTTTTCTTTTCTTTTCTTTTCTTTTCTTTTCTTTTCTTTTCTTTTCTTTTCTTTTCTTTTCTTTTCTTTTCTTTTCTTTTCTTTTCTTTTCTCTTTTCTTTTCCTTTTCCTTTTCTTTTCTTCTTCTCCTCTTCTCTTCTCTTCTTTTTTATTTTCTTTTTCTCTTTTCTCTCTCCTTTCCTTTCCTCTTTCCTTTGCTTTTCTTTCTTTTTCTTCCTTTTCCTTTTCCTTTCCTATTTTCCTTCCCTCCATCCTTTTCCTTTCTCTTCCTTTTTTTCCTTCCTTCCTTCCTTCCTTCCTTCCTTTTTTCCTTTCTTCCTTCCTTTTTTCCTTCCTTCCTTCCTTTCTGCCTGCCTGCCTGCCTGCCTTCTCGCCTTCCTTTTTCTTTCTTTTCCATCCTTTTACCGCTTTTTCCTTCCTTTCCTTCTTTCCTCTTCTTTCCACTCCCCACCATCTGTTGCTCTTTCACTCATTATTTCCTTCTTTCTCCCTTTCTCTCCTAGGTCATATTCCAGGATTTTGGACCAGGAGAAAGGGGTGCTGGAGCTGTTATGGGGCCCCACCATGTTTAGAAACAACAACCACCAGCTGAACTCATACGTAGTTGACAAAATGGTCTGAAAGAAACACTGGAATCAAAGTAGAAACAGATGGTAACCTGAGGTGGCAGTACAACTTCATTTAATGTGGGATGGCTTTTTATTTATTTGATTTATTTGTGTATTTTCTAGCTAAGCATCTCTTTGGATGGCAGAACCTCCTTCCCCCTCAGTACTGTACTATAATCTGGGCAATATCAGAAAATCTTATTTGTTGAAAAAACATTAAGCAGAAGGCAGTCAAATGCCAGTGTGTTTCAATGGATATTATTAGCAAGTGGCTCTCTGGTTGTTTCAGTTCAACACATTTGCATGTACTCACATGAACTAGGGGCACAAATACAACCCCTAACGATGGAGCATTACTATCACAGTCAGGAAAATCTGTGGAATCAACAGCATGTTTCTTTCCATAAGGAGGAGGATGTGTGGAGGAGAGAAACAGGAAGGGAGGGTTAGTGGTTCCTTGGGTGTTTTCAGAAGCAGTGGCTACTGGCATTGGCAAATCTCTTGGCAGGCTTTAAGCTGTGCTTGTGCATGGTGAGAAGAGACACCAGGAGAGGGCTGGAGTTGCATAAAATAATAGCAGCTGATGTGGAATCTGTGAAGCAATGGCCCTTAGTTGCAGGGGGTGCAACCAACAGCTCAGGCATGGTAGCTTTGAAGAACACTGCATGAAGTCAGCAGCAGGGTTGGTTCTGAGAGCACCAAGGCCTGCAGGAAGTGTATGCCGTGTGTTGCTCTGCAGTATCCAGTTGCCTTGGCCAGGAGAACTACCTCCAGACAACACAACGTTTGCACACAGTTTCTCTGTGGCTTTCCACCTACTGTCTATTCAGCTTCACAAAGGCCTTTTCCTTGGATTTTTGGCTCCCCCAAGAACCTGGAGCTTGGGGGTACAGAGGGACAAATAGCCTTCAAGTTCTCTCACAGGCAGAGGGAAGGGAGAGCAGTTATGTTTTGCCCTGTTTGAAACCTCTGGGCTTCCAGGGTGAAAGGCAGACACTAACGACAGTATCCTTCTGGGCACCTGGGCTGGTATTAGTCAAGGCTAATGTTTAGGCTGCATCAAATAGTCACTGTCTGGGCTCTTGCAGTCAGCCCTGCTGGAAAAGCTAGAGGGACTCTGATGTTACTGGTGTTGGTTTATAACATATTAAACATAGTCAGGAAGGAGACGGATGAAAGTGCCAAAATAGATAACTGTACGTGTGGTGTTGGCACAGCAATTATGCGCACTCCACATATCACTGTCAGATGGGGTTTTGTGATGGACTGGATGTGCTTATCCTAAAACCCCTGCCAGCAGTTGCAGGTACTTTTCACTACTCAGATGGTAGCATGGTGGCACAGGCTAAGAGGGAAGAAAATAAGAGAAAATCAAAAAACCTAAGCTTTCCCCAGCTCCCAGGAGGTGCTGGTATTCAGTTCCCCACTGTGGGGACATTCCTCCATTACTCATGGGGATGTGGAGAGCAATGGGGACACAGCTCATTGCAGACATCAGTTGCAGTTTCTTTGTCTCAAATGCTTTTGACAGTGACTTCTGCTGCCTCCACTCCCCCAAAGACACTGGTTTTCTTCCTCACTGTGTGAACTGTGCTCTTTGGCAAGCCAAAGAAACTGACGCAGACACATTTTATGTCTCAAATCTTTTTCTTTCTTTTCTTTCCTTTTTTTTTAAGCACAGCTAATTCTTCGCTTTTGCCCTGGGTTATAGGACTTATGTCCGGAAACAATAGGAGCCTAGCACCTTCCCATATGATCTCTTTCTTCGTTTTAGCTGCTTGTAAAAACCTATCTTGATCCCTTGAGTCCTAAAGAGCAATAAGTCCATTGCCTCCACAATTGCCTTCTCCATCTGGGACTCTCATTGGGATTCAGTCCACACATTCAGTTCAGGTGGGATCTTCAGAAAAATCAATAACCAACATGTCTGGCAGCACTTTACTGCATGGTATCTGTGTCCTGCTTCCTGGCTGGGAGTCTCAAAATACTGATGTTCTGTGGAATTGGGGGGTTTCCAAGGTTTCCAGCCACCTCTCTGTTGCTCTGTGATTTTTTTTTCCAGTTGACTGTAATCTATCTCTCATAATCTGCATGGAGATGGCCGTTCTTCCTGCTTCACTACTTCCTCTCTCACTGAGGCCCTGTGGTTCACAGTATTCAAATTATGGCCTTTGGTATTATCAAACAATGCTGCTATTTCAGAAAGCTGTGGTTGACTGCAACGTGCCACTTACATCCTCTGCTGCTGTCGGCATGTTCCTGCTATAGCACCAGGATCTTGGTGGAGCAGTGGGCTATGATCCCCGTGGGGGAGTTTGGCTACGGGATGGGCTGTGCTCCAGCACTGGTAGTGTCATCTGGTCAAGGGGGTAGGTGGGGGACATTGCTAATGGTGTTTTCCACAGCTTGTCTGGGGTACTGTTTATACTGAATGACAGAGACAGGATTGTAATGTCACCCACAACACTAAGCCAGCTTTAAACTCACTTGTCTGGGTCGGGGTAACAGCCTGCCTGAGGAAGCATAGAGCTGTAAAACTGCACAAGCTGTAAAACTGTTAAAGTACCTGGATCTGGTCCACACTGAGCTTTCGGATACTGCCGCTAGGTTGGGGTTGAGGGCTGATCTATGCTGCTGCAGCTAACGCAATGAGCTGCTGTGCAGCTGTTCCTATGGGGAAAGGAACAGAGTTCTGTGCTGGACTGAAATGCCCTTTTTCACATCATTCATGTGAATTCAACCATTTGCACCTAGGAAAATATCATTGCTCTTTCAGTGTGGGGAAAGTGAGGCACAAAGAGATTAATGTCTGATTTTCGGCCACACTGGCCCTCTCCACCTCTTGCTAATGGGCATATAGTGTAGCCTGGTCAGTGCTTCTGAGGAAATTGGGCCTCAACTGACATATTTAAGGTTGCAGAGGCAATACTTGGAGAAGTACTGACCCCATAAACCCTGGGTACCTTGCCAGGGAGACCACTGGGATGCCTTTTTCCCTCTCTAGAAGCATCTTCCTTGAACAAGCACTAACAAAGCTTTGCCTGTATTGAAAAGAGTCTGATTTGGTGTAATCATTCATTTAGCTGGGGCTGGCCCTGACCCAGTGCTTCTGAATGCTTTTGAACCTGAAGCCGGCAGAAGGCAGCTGGTGTGTGCAATAGAGAGTTACTGACTTTGCTTATGCAGAGCTCCTATTTTGTAAGTAACAAAGGCTGTTGATGACGCCAGTTTTCAGTTTCCTCAAATATGACCCTGCTGTCACACTTTTTTCTCTTTGAGGGGCAGGAAGGGTGAGTAGTGAGGTCCCCTGAAGAGATTGGGACTCCTTGTCTCCTGTGTAACTCTACTTCCAGACAGTGATAAGCAATTGCACTCTTGTAACTTTTGCAACCAGTGACATAATTTCAGCTCTAGACATGCCATTGACATCAATCAGCATAAGCATAACCAGTTTTAACCTGGCCTTTTCCATTACTCAAAAGTCAAAAAGGTTTTCTAAGCTGGCCACTGAAGCAGCTTTCTAGTCCTGTGGAGGTGGTGTATGAGTTGACTTTGGAGCACCTGAATTCCACCATCTTATGCCAGGGCATCTTCACAGGACTATTCTTTCATATCAAGAGAGTGCAGCATCAGTGAAAGTTCTTCAAAGACATCTTGATATTTGTAGTTATCTATAGTTTTATGCAGATTTGCCTTATATGTAGAGTCTAAACAAAAGGAACCTTTCCTTTTTAAAAACAATGGGTTTAGGTTGATTATTTTGTGAAGTATTGGTAGCTAACCATATTGCTCCTCACTAACAATACAGTCCAATATGTGGGTATTTCTTCTTTAGAAACAACTCTTTCCCATCTTTTAGAATAAAACAATACCTTAGAATAAAAAATGTGTTTAGGAAATAAAGAAGAAAAAGATCTTGAGTCTAGTCCAACTCCTTGGCAGGTTGAATCAGATAAAACTATTACCCACAAATATTTGCCCATTGTATACTTAAATTCAGAAAATAGCTCTGTCATGTGGATTGACAGCTTCATATCAAATAAATTTTCTTTCATTTAACATTCAATTAAAACTTGTTGCTGATTTCTTCTGGTGAATCTCCCAGTGCTACAAAGATAAAAAAAAAAATCTTCAAATTACGCAAATATCAAAATGCAACTTGTCTGGATATATTACAGGAATATACAAATCTGTCAAGGATACAGGATGAAACTTTGAATTACATTTTTCACTTTCTCTATCCTATAATCAATGTTAAAGGAAAACTATGAGAAAGATAAGTGAAAAAATAAACAACTTCATTACTTTAGTGCCATAGTCAGTCTCAAAATGTTGACCATTGAAAATCCAAGGCACTTTACATTTTGCAAAAGTCACTGGGGAAAGGTTTTGCTTGAAGAGGTGTATATGCACATTATTTATTTTTCAGTGGATTTCATGTCAGCTTTTACCTAAGTATCATCAGAACCTAAGTATCATCAGAACCTGAAGTCATCAACACAGTTTCTTGGCATACCATTCTCATGTATGACAGATTAGATGGGCCCATTAGGTGTAGCCCATCATACATTAATAAGCCTTCCCAAGCTCTGATTCACAAAATTGCTATGAATTACATGCATTTGCATCACATGATAGTTAGCAGAAATAAATTGTCTGGGAAGAAGGAATTTTAGGCATTTTCTTTTAAAATAAATATCTATATATTTTCCTTATGGCCAGGCTGGTCTTAGTGAATCTGATCTTATTTCATCTCAGGAGCAAAGATGTTTCACGCTTGTTAACAGAGAAACTTGATTCAGGCCACAGACTCTGTTTGAGAACTTGATGATTATTAAACCACAGAAAACTAGTGGAAACACTGCTCTAGTTTCTATCATTACTGCAATGCAGATGGACAGGGAAACAAATACACAACTTTCCCTGGCCTGCTACTGAAAATTAAGTCTCACACCTGCTTTTTGTGGTAGATTTATTGCATGAATAAGACACAATAATTCAAGAAAACATTTTGTAAGGCAGTTGTAGCACCAGGGCACCGAAGTGGCAGTGAAAGCCAAATGGAGTGAGTAAATTTGAACTTCTAATCTGCAGTGTCTGCATCCCAGCCCTCCACCCCGAGGTGGCTGTAACTCTTTCAAACTTCCAAGCTATTTTTCCTTTTTACAGTGCAGGCAGGTTTTGGAAGGAGCTAACTGACCAGCCAGGAATGGCTGGAAATTCAAGATTTCCATATTGTGTGACAATACAGCATGTCAAAAAAGATTTAACTCTCACCAAAAGGAAAAAATCTCTGTGTCTCATGGAGAAGAAACTTTTGGCAACTTTTTCTCTTCAGGAATGTCAAGATAATTTCTTCTGACTTCTAAAAAATGAAACAGAGCGGCCAGCTACCCCAACACAACTTCCTCTGTACAGGTTGTCATGGAGCCTAAGCGATCCAGACGATTTGGACTCCAGGGGGAATTGTTTCCTTCTTGAACTAAAATGAATTGGAACAGACCTGAGATAGTTGTCCTTGTCAAAGTTATTTACATGTATTTACACTATTGAACAGGTCTGCTAGACAACAAACCCAAAACCTATTTTTTAACTTGCAGGTCAAAATAGAAGAGCAGTCTCCAGACAACATCTCTGCCCTGGCTGATAGATTGTTTTTGTTTGCTCCTACATTGCTTGAATCATTCTCTAGGTATGAAAAGCTCTTGGCTTAAAGTGCTTCCCAGGATAACGGCAGAACTGCACTAAAACATAAAAAGGAGACATCCAGACTGCAATAGTTGCCTCCCCAATACCCACTCCAGTGTAGATGCTTTTTAACCTCACCAGTGTATTAAGCTCTTGGTTGGCCCTATCTGCACTGGTCATGAGGTCCTTGGGAAGCCTAAGCTCTTTATGTCAATGATCTTTGTCAAAGTTGCCCAGAAATCACAATTTCTAAAATACTAAAGCAGAACCGTGAACACGAAGTAGCTTCTCAAAGTACTGATGTTAAATTATAGAGTCCTCAAGGGGGAAGCTCATTCAGTGCAATTAATTTCTGAGGGATTTACAGTTTACCCTAGAATTATGCACTGAAATATTGTGAGAACAAATGATGAAGGAGAGTCCTATTGTAAGAGGTCCTACTTCTCACTGAATGGAGGTGGAGAACTGCACCTGCTTAATAGCTTGTGCCTAATTCTGAGAGAAGAACAGAAAATAGGGCTGGAGGGTATCATGAAAGACTTCCAGAATATCCTTCTGCCATGAGAAAGGATCTACTGCTCTTCAGGCATCACTGCCAGATGTTTACCTGGCTTCTCCTCAGCAGCCTTCAGTGATGAAGCCTTCTCGAAGGCACTGTATTTCAGAGTTTCCAAATAAATTTTTCTAACATCCAGACCAAACCGTCTTGGTTGCCTGGTGTGCTTATTATTTCTAACTCTAAGTACCTAGTTGATAGAGTACAGGGGATTCTCTTCCTCACTGAAGTATCCTTTTATGTATTTGAAGATTAATTATCCAGGTTTGTAGCAGGAAATTAAACACACCAAGGATCATTCTCTGACAGTGGTTCAGCTGGCACGCCGCAGCCTGGATCCATTGTAGCAACCTTCTTCAACTTCTAACACAGTCTGACCACAGTAAATTTGCCAACTGGGAACATTGCTGGGTTGTATCCCAGGCCCTTTCCCTGGCAGCTGCCCAGGATAAAGCCAGTCAATCCAGGGCAAACCACAGCAGTCATCTCACTTCTGCCTCCCCTCCTCTTCATCAAATAGTTATTTCAATCTTTTCTCATAGGCGACGTTTTCAAGATCTCCCTTCATAACTGTTGCTCTGCAGTCTCATTCCCACTCACCCACATCAAACCTGTGCATGGTGCTTCAGCCAGAGCCTGACCCGTGCTGAGAGGACCAGTGCTCCTCTGCCTTGAGGGCAAAGTCCTAATCATGGAGCTTACTATTGCCTCTGTCTTCTTTGCATCAATAAGATGTTGTCGACCTCTGTTCAGTTATGATCTGCTAGAAGCACAAGATCTCTCTCAGAGAACCTATTCATTTGTTGCCTATCCCTTACCTGTCCAGGTGATGATTCCTGTCTAAGTGTAACATGTAGGCAGGAACCCTAATTGAGCATCCCAGCTCTTTGTCAGACCATTTCTGCCATTTGTTCTTACTAATATTTCTATCCTGCAGCTTCTTCCACATTGATATTATAATAATCTTTAATATACAGTATCCAGATCATTAATGAATGTACAGATGCTGCTCTTAAAGAATATAATTTTCACAGTAAGTTAATGGTTAACTATTGTCTGAGAGCACTGTTCCTACCTTTTTTACATTCATTCAATAACAATTTAATCTAGACCACATCTCGCTGGCTTACCTTTATGAGGCAGCATCAAAAACCTCGTTAAAATCACAGTATACGAACACTAGTTCTTTTCTATCTATCCATAAGTCCTGTTACATTGTCAGAGAGAGAGGCAATATAAATTTTATCTGCTATACTGTATTTAAGCCACCCGATTGTAGTCACTATTACTGAAGGCTGAAGCAAAAAAGCTTTTGGCCTTGAAGACACCATCTGTCAACAGCTTTCCTTCAGCACTTTCTTGATTTTCCTCTCACAGAGTGACTTCTCATTATCATTCTGTGCCTTTGCTTTCCGCTTTTCATCTTTTACTGTCACATTACTTAGTTTCATCTTCAGCAGCCTAGCCTTGTTTCCACTGCTTGTGTATGTTCCAGTGTTTGAAGTCAGGAAAGAGTGTGTGGTTAGTTTATTACTATTGCTTCTTTTTCCTCTGCTTTGGAATAGTTTACTTTTTTACCTGCAAAGTCTGTTTCTCCAAAAATAAAGTCAGTTTTACGTAACTCCTTTTTCCCATAAACTGTCTTTACACAAGGTCTTACCTACCTGTTCTTTGAGTATATTGAAGTCTGTGTCCACTGTTTTGACCTCTCCTTCCTCTGGATCATAAATGCTGTCATTTTGTTACCTTCATCTCAATTTCCACCTTTGCCACTTATTTCCAAGCCTGTAGAAATTCATCCCCTGCTCTCCCAGGTGGATTTTTGTCACCAGCAAATTCCTGGAGCTTGCTGAATACCCTGCCTACATTTCACTACACGCTAAATGCAGCCACAGCTATTCTTTAAAGTTTTAAAACTGAGACCAACTGGCAAAGTGTGGCCCACATCTGGATAGCTAAACTCAATCGCCCTCCAAAACTAGGAAGCAATAGCCTGCCCATGGGATCTGGCTGCTGCTCCCTGCTAACTCCAGTGCTTAGGAATTGTTTTGGGACAGTGGTGTGTACCTGAGGACAAAACCATGTCAAGGAATGTCACCACACTTCAGTAGTAATGAACAGCAGCCCATCAATGTGAAGAATTTGCTTCCTCAGGGGCTGTTTCTTTTACTTTGATATACTATGAAGTCTCTTGTCTGCGTTTGTTACTTTCTCAATAGGTTGCTGAAATCCCTGGAGAGCATCCCCTCCTGGAGGATCCTGCCAGTAGCTCACAAAATGCCACCTCTACCTGTACTTGCTGAGAGGATTGTCCACTGTAGATACTTATCCTGAGATCACCTAAACTCTTTTTCTCTGTGGTCAGACATTCAACTCCTTTTCCTCCCTCTGTGTTTCGGAGCTGAGAGCTGGCTTAATATACTAGACAGCCATGCTTACCTTCCCCCTTTCTTGTCCCTCATGAACAAACTATGTCCTTTCCTAGTAATATGCCAGTTGTATGAGTTATCCCACCACAAGCTTATTTTATGCCTATTATTTTTCGATCATTATATAGTCTTTCACTTCTCCCTATTAATCTCAAGCTTTTGTGCATGAAACTAAGCATCAAGATATTTCATTTGCTGACACCCCACAGCACACACTCTCTTTGACCCCTCCTGTGATCCTTCTGTGAATAAATCTGTCATTCTCTTTGGCTAGAAATAGATATTGGAAATTATTTCACTACTGTGGGCAGAGAAAAGAAGGAATTAGGTCAGACATGTTTTGTTGACCTTCAGATGAATAAAAAAGTTGCAGAAACAGGACAATGACATCCACCCTCCATCTGAACGTGGTTTGCCTTCCCTGGTTAGAGCCTGTGCTGGAAGCACGATATCCTGGCAGTAACACAGCAAATGTCCAAGAGGGAAATGACATGTTAAAACGAAAAGACAAACACATTTTTCACCCTGACAGACAGCTGGCTTACATCTGTATTTTCACAGGCATCAGCAGTGTTGACTGTTATTGTTGAATGCTCAGATACTGCACCGGAGTGTCAGAGGGCCTGAATTCTCTGCAGCGTTGTTGCCCACGTCAAAGTCATCCTGAAGTGATTAATGAACTTTCGCGTCTTCCCTCTAGGACACTGTCACGTCAGAAAGCACTGGCGGGGACGGTGGACCCTGCCGGGGTGTTTCACACTGTACTCACGGCAGAAAACGCTCCCCCTTGCCAGTAGGGCGGCCCCAGGGAACGGGGCGGTGCCGGCCGAGGGGAGCGGGAGCGGTGTCGGACCGGCACCTGCGGCTGCTTCGCCGCCGTCCCTCCGTGGCCGCCCGGGAGCGGAACCGGGAGCGGGAGAGGGACGGCTGCGCCCGCGAGGTGGCAGCACGGCTGGGGACGGCGGGCGGCGGAGGTCCCAGCGCAGCTTGGGGTGGAGATGGGGATAGCGACAGGGACGGGGAGAGCCGGCGTGGAGCGGGCTCTGGGCAGACTGGCAGCCTTAGGACACGGCTGGCGGGTCAAATCCCACAGCGAGCACTCACGCAGCAGGGAAATAGGAGTAGCAATGGGAATTCGAGTTTTGGATGCACGGAAGCAAACTAAGACACGAGTACGTTTTTACAAAGCGTAGACGTCCCGGCTCCATTTGTTAATCATCTGGTCCCACAGCACTGAGGTCAGTGTGTCCAATGCAGAAAGCCTCCCTCAACCCTGTCTTTCTGGTCGCGCAGGAGGATACCGCAAATCTCTTTGTCACCCACAAATCTGTCTGTCACCGCGAATCGTTTTGACCTCCCCTGGCAGCAGGGACAATGGGCTCAGAGAAGAAAGGCATTCGCTCAGGCACAGCCACCTTCAGCAAAGTACAGCTGCTCTCAGCTGTACAGCCCTGTGCACACCTGCACAACCGGGGACATAAGCTACTCAGGAAAGATCTTTGTGGGATAACTTGAACACTTATGGGAAACATGTGCCACTGTTCAGAAATCTCTGCCACCAGAGTAAGCTGGGAATGGAAGAGAGGAAGGTTTAAGTATCAGCATGTCTGCCGTTGCCCACCAGTCCGGAACATTTGTCCACCCTGTACCTTGCCAGTGCTGCATCTCACACCCAAGGCTCTTCTCTGGTGGTGATGCCATTTCTCTGTCAGAAGTGCCAAGAGGATTTTGTCTGGGATTCAGAATATTACTTTTTTATGGATTTTGGCTATGCTGTTGCTTTGATTTTATAATCCTTCTACAGGAGTTTGGAGCAAAAGCAGGGGACATTTTCCAGTCAGCCTCACTGAGAAAATACCACAACAAGCTATCTTGTCAAGTGCGGTAGCTGCTTATGTGCCAAAACCTGTGTGCTGAAATAGTCGTGAAAGATGTCAAAAAACTGAGATGCAGACTGAGAACAGCAGGTTCTGGGCTTAAGTCCATGTGCATTTGTCCCATCTTAAATGTGTTCTTGTTCTGGCTTTACAGTGCCTTCGCAGCAGCCAGTAAATTGCATTGTAAGTTTCGTAGATCATGGAGTTATGGAGAAGCCAGAGTTTGATGTAGCAAGCCAAAATGACAACCTGCTGCTAAAGGGGGAAAGAAAACAGAGAGGAGAGAGAAGGGAGAGAGGAGAGCTTCTCTGTGGTCTCAGTGTGAATCTCTGGAGCTGGCCTGGAGGCACCTCAGCAAGTCCTGGTTTGGCCCCTGTGTGCACAGTGGAAAAGGGAGAGCCAGACCCTGCTCCTCTCCTCTGGGCTGCTCCTCATGGATTCTCAGCACATGGTTCTAGTCCTGTAAGATGCTATGCTTAGGGTGCCTGGGTGAAAAGTCCCAAAACCTCTTCCCTTCCTCCTGGCCTCTGACCAGAGGCTTAGGTAGGTTTACATCCTCCTGCACTGCAGGATATAATAAAAGTCTTAACTGATAATGCATGCAAAATGGAGGCCCAAAGTGATGCACAGCTATGTTTCTTTTATGTGCCCTAGCAGATGTCCTGGGAAGCCCCTCTGTCCTTCAGCTCTTGAGCTCCAGTATCCTCCCAGAGGAAGGAGCCTTTTGCTTTTGGAAGAAGAGAGTCATCACAGCAGGCTCCACATCCCCCCCACACCCATGCTTCTCTAGGTGAAGGAATATTTGAGAGCCACATCTATTCCCTGCAATGAGCTGGCCAAGATGCTGTTTCCTGCGGGGCCAGCACCATTTCAAGGGTGAAGTTCCCTCCCTTCTAATTCAGCAAAGGCGAGAGGTGCCTGCTCATTCTTCTCCAGAAGCCCCTGTGCTGCCTTGGCCCCAGGGAGGTGAAAGGTGGGGACATTCAGAGCACACCACAAGATACTTCTGTTTTCTAGTGCTTCTGGGAGGGTTCAGATATACAAAAGGCTGAGGGTCCCTGAGGAGGGTGGGATATTTTTAGCTGTCACTTGGCTGATGTTTGCTGTCATGTAGAGAGAGTTTGTTATTCTTTTCTGTATGGATTATATTCTTTTAGGAATAGCAAAAGCTTCAAGAGTCTGGGATAGGTGCTTTTCCTGCATTCACATAGGAATAACAGTAATAATAACAATAATAATAGTAAATTAATAACTTTGTAGAAATACCCAAGGTTTCACCAGAATGACTCATCCTCTTCAAGCAGTGTAGTTTCTCCATTTTAAATATATATAGACTTGTGTTGGCCTTTCTGAAAAAGATAAAACAGGATTATAAAACAACTGGTATTATAGACCAGCAGTTTGCCTATTGTGAACTTGTGTAGAACTTGAAAACAGTAGTTTTTGGCCCAAATTCAGCACATCACTTAGGCATATGCTTAACTTTAAGCATGAGAATAGTCATATTGAAATCAGGGGGACTGTTCACATGTTTACAGTTAAGTCTCAATCAAACACTTTGCTGAATTTTGGCCCACTGGGAACTGAGAATGCTAATACAGTTTTCAGAGCCTGACCCTGTAAAATATTAAATACAGCTGAGCCCTCTAATTCCCACTGAAGTTAATGGAATTGAGGATACTTGGCATTCCTCGGGTGCCTGTAACCCAGCGCAGAATTGAACCCCAACTGCAGCCACCGAAACGTGCTCAAGTGCTTCCTGAAATCAAGAAGTGGTGCTCCTTGATTGCAGGTCGGATACAACCTGCCAAACATAGAGCCCTTCATCTTATAGAGGATGTTTCACTGGGAGCTTTCAGAATGCAGAGGACACAAGGTTACACGCATGACAAAAATACAGCCTGTGATGGTGTGGAATGAGAAGGAGGAGTGGGGGTGATCAAGGAGGGTCTCAACAACATGCTTTTTCAGGCCCAGTCAATTACACTTAGAATGTGATGCTTCAGAGTGATTTAGGAGCATTACATCCTGACTTGCCTTGGTATTTGTTGCTTTGCCAATTTCTTGTAGTCATTGAAGCAGAGTTTTGATAGGGGATTTGGAAAAGGAGAGCAGATCTGGCTGGAAGGTCTCTATTTTGAAGATTTTATTTTTATGTTTATATTTTTATTGGCTTGCAATTCATATTTTTATTATATTTCTTATTGGAAAAAGTAATTCTGATGAGGAAAGTCTCCAAAAGTTTTCAAACCACAAACTCAACCACATACTTAAAACAGTGCGCAGAACAGACTCTCAATTTTTGGCAATCAAAACTGTTGTTGAACTTTTAAATATTGCTCAGAATTGAGTAAAGACGGATTCATGTTTTGTTACTTACTTTTCTCCAACTGTTTCAGGGTATTGGCTGGAATTGTTGACAACCCTTTTAAAACCAGTAATGTTTTGTTGTTGTTGTTTTTTGTGTGTGTGTTTTATTTAATTGCCACTAAATAATATACAGGTTTTTCTAGGAGTTTGGATGGCTTTGCAGGTTGCTTTGGGCTGGGGAATCACGAGGAGTTTGGCTGGCACAAGGAAAATTGCATTGGGTAACATCAGGAACAGGAGTGACAGTTTGGGTGTTTGATGGAAAAGAGGATTTGATTGTAAAGAAAGAGATCTGAAGAATCAGAAGATTCAAGTTGCTCAGATTAGAGCAGTAGTAAAAATGATTGTGGCAGTTGTACTGCAGGCTATGGGACATTTTTGTCAGGATGAATTTACAGTTGAGTACACAGCTTCTCAACAATAGATGTTTTCTGTAGCAAACCCCTCCACCCCCCCAAAAAAAAACCCAACAAAACAACCCAGAAAAGGCTTTATTTATGGTCAGTTTGATACAATCACTTTACTTTTTAAATTAAAATAATGTAAATCATTTCAAAAAAATTCAGATAAAAGCATGGTGTATCCCTTAGGAGAAAAGAATGGGATGTAGAGACCCATGTCTCCCACTGCGTAATCTGGAATTAGCTCACCGGATTGTATGGTGCAGAAACAAGCATCACTTTGGTGCCAGGTCAGGGCTGTAGAACAGCCATGAAGCACTGCTCTCTGTTCCTTTCTGGGTAAGATCCTTCACTATATATCTTTCAGCACACACTATATGGTCTTCTCACTGTACCATGCAGTATAGGCAGTAAAGACCATGTTATACTGAAGTGTAGTTTCCTGTAGATTTTGACTTAGAGCAAGCAGAATCTGCAAGGGCAGAGGAATGCAGCCTGATGTTCACTTTACTGACAGCATATCAAGTAAATGAAACAAAACTCAACATTTAGAACTCAGCAATTAGAAATGCTGAAAAGTTTTGCCTAAATATGTATTAGCTTAAATGTTAGTATTTCTAAGGAGATGCTTTTAATATTTGAGCTTTTTATCCTATTTTGGATGAAAGCAAATGCTGGAATTTTCAACTGGAAATTCTGCATTTCAGTCAAGTCTGAGCTAAACTGATGGGAAACAAAATGGCAGATCCTGTTAATCAAGATATGAGGTGATGAAAACTGGGATGAAAATTCTAGTAGACTACATGGGAAGTCTGAATGATTTAAAAATTGCAAAGGAAAATGCATCACAACTTAGGTAATATTTTTGTATTCTAGCCAAGAGAAAGAAGGGGAATGGCCAAAAATGCTAAACACTCACCACTCTTGAAACTGCATGGAAGAATGATGTTAAAAGTACTGGAGAGTGAGAGCTGTCCTGGATTAAAAATGATGCGTGTTTCATTCAGGCTGATACTGGAATCTGGAGGAGGCTCTGAGCAGTAGGCTGGGATGTGTGATGGTGTGAAGGGAAGCTGGACTGAAAAAGGCATCTGAAGAAATCAGATCTGAAGTCATGGGAGCAGGATGAATGCCCTGGAGAGGTGGAAAAAAAGGAGAAATCTGACATTGTGACCCTTTCCTCCTTTCCCATAGATCCTTCTTTAATACTGACGGGCCTGACCTTCCTCCTGGGATTACAGCAGAGCACAGAGCAGCGTGGCACACGGGTCCTGTGGCACTTCAGAGACATTTGCACCTCTTCCTGCTGTAAACCCCCACAAATACCTCAAATTTGGTTTCAAGGTTTCTGCTGAAGGCAGCTGACCACATAGCTGATTTGACTGTACCTGATGGATTTATTGCTTTCTGTGGGAAGAGCAAGTGACTGCTCCTGGATTTAACACATGGATGCAGCAGCCTGCTGGTGCTCAGTGGTGTTGTTTGAGTGGGATCTCTTTCCCTGGGCTTTCCCATTCTGTCTCTTATGTGCCCTGGGAATGCACTGTCCCTCCCAGACCCCACGGATAACAGAAATGCCACAAGACAAGGAAGGATGTTTGCGCTTGCCTGTGCACTGTTGCCCTCTGCTTCTCCAAACTGCAGGGGCCACCTTACAATAATACTTATATAGCGCTATATATTTCCCTACCATTGTACAAATATTAACTAATTAATACCCAGGACTCCTGTCACCCATTCTGCTAGACTCTTACCAGCCCCAGGCAAGTCTAACCTCTGTTTGTCTTAGCTCTCCCATCTGTTACACATTGGTTTTAGTTGTCCTCTGAGAAGGCAAGCAAGTTGAATGAGATCTTGGACATATAAAAATAACTTGTATGGCATGATGTGGAATGGCTTGGCTAAGATGCTTGTGGATCCCTTGTCAATCCAGATTATATTTTAGCATCACTAGTGTGACTAGACTTGGCAGACCAGGTTCATATGTGTCTTCCAAAAGGGGAAACTGAAGTTTTGAACAAGCTCATTTCTAATCATTGAAGGACAGAGGGTAGAGGAGACAATATTTAAAACAAGAGCTGCTTGTTTGTCAAGTGGGAGGTTACTGTATTAGTCTACAAAGGAGTGGATCCAGAGTCCTGCATAAGATGTATATCATGTTCTTCCAGCAGTCCTCACTCCCTGGAATGGAGAGTGAGAAATGTGGTAAGGATCCTGATGGAGAAACAGCCTTAGACCCTAAATTCTGTACATATCTTTGCTACTAATCTGGCTACACTTTAAATCCTGATCCTGCCTTGCATACTTAGGAGAAGCAAAGCTGGTGGAATATGGGTGGTGGGTGCTGTGCTCACTCCTACATGACTACAATTGCCCCAAGACAGCAGAGCTACGAAGGGAGCCAGTGGGTGTGCTGGGGCAGGATCTAAGTATAAGCTTGAGGCTTTGCAGCTAGTCATAGGTGAGTGGGGTCATGAGATCAGCCTTGCACTTTGACCCTCCTGACCCAGAGATATATTTCTCTGGAGCATCAGCACTAAGGCAAAGTTACAGAGATTCGATACTGTGATGGTCTAAGTCAGGTTTTCCAGGCAGATTACTGGAGTGTAACAAGGAAATCTGGGCAACAGTGGTGAAGCTAATGGTGGAGGCATGCCATCACTTTACTGATGAGCATCACTACCCTGTGGTAGAGCGGTGTGATCCCAAGGGCTCCTCTGACATGCAACCTGCATGTGTCTGACATGAGCCCTTCCTTTTCCCTTACTTTCTTTCTCCATGCAAGACCCAGTGGATGCTTTTCATCATAGTCTTAAAAAAAAGAACAAACGACAAAGAGAGATCTCAGGGTCCTTTATGCAGTCAATGTTCCTTTCCCAAAAGTTCAGGTTTTCCAATCTGTTATTAAGAGGTAGGAAGGTAAGACTTCGCACTAAAACCTATTTCTGACCAAGTGAAATACATTTCACTGATTAAAATGGCTTTAAGATGGTTCTACACCATGTATTTTTAAATGGAGGGATAAACATGTAAAACCTTGACCCAGCAAAGCACTTAAGTACATGTCCAACCCCATATGTAGAAAGTTGCAGGCTGTATTCAGGACATTAAGGATTATATGCAAACATTTTCAAAGCTGGTTTTACTTTTTAAGGAAAGTGGAAAACTGGCCTTTTTAATGTAGAGGCTCTAAAATGGGTCATTGCAAGTGCATCTGTAGCATTGCAGGCTGTTCCTGAGCATAATCAATAGGCATGTGAGAAAAGTTCTGAAACTGTAGCTTTCACAATGTGGTGAGTTCTTGAAAGTACGGGAAATCTGCTTTTAAATCAAGTCTGAGTTAGACTGTGTTTACAGCTGTTAATATAAACAAGGAAACCTAGCTACGGGGCTCACAGCATGACTGCGACATCATGTTTTTGTTACACTGACTGAAAACTATGCATAATGATCAGCAGATTATTTGGTATTTAAATACAAGCATGGATTCAGTTATAAACCTCTGAAGATGGATATTAAATTAAGGGTCTGTAACTCTGTCATCTTTTTGCAAATACCTAATAGTTAACTGTTGCTAATTTTTGCTTACAACAAATCTGGAGTTGAAACGGTTGCAATTAAGCAGTTAAATACATTAATCAAGAGTCAACCTGAAAGTTAGCTCATCCCAGTGAGTGCGCTAAGCATGGAAAGGGAGGACTGAGAAGGAAGGCATGGATTAAACACACATATTATTGAAACAGCTTTTCTTGATGTGTTCAACTTCCAGGATGCCTACTGCTCTGTGCTGGGAGAAATAAAAGAATTCCACCATGGCATCTTTATTGGGTTGATAGGGGTTTGTTTGAAAGAGGTCTATTCTCTTTAGGCAGTGAATAGGCTTTAGGCTTTCAAAATACCTGGCTTATCAAATGCTTGTAAGCAAATAATGTTTGGAAAAAGAAATGGTAGTGCTCCCCCATTTCCTCCTCCCCAGACAAATAGTAAAATAACATGGGAAGAAGCAGGAAGCATTATCTTCCGGTTTCTTCCCATGCTATTTTACTATTTGATATTTCAAAACGATTTCTGGCACACCCATGGCCCGATTTTGATCTTACGTGGTTTAAAAAGCCTTTCTTTGCATTTAACACTTTGGCAGGAAAATCAGTCTCTGTTGTTCTCAAACCCCCCCAAAAAAAACTGGCCACCAAAACCAAAATATTGGCCTGCTTTTACAAAACTAGACAAGGAGACAGAGGGCTTCTCCTTGCCATGTAGTCAATAATCCCCCCAGAAGGGTTTAGCAACAGGGGGTCTTTTTTGCCTGCCAGCTCACTGTTACTTGTGCCATGCAGCACAGTGGCAGAAGCTGCCCCATCAGGGGCTGCTGAGAAGGGGTAGGGGCCCTGCTGTGTAGAAAGTATTGGCTTGGTGGCCACAGTTAGGTAGACAGAGAAAAGAGACCTGTGTCAAAGGGAAAGGTGGTTTGTGTACAAAGGTCTGTGTAGGAAGATAAGACCAGATGCCTAAACTGACAAAGTTGGGGGTTTTAGCCCTTGATCAGTCTCAGTGATTTATCCTCTGCCCTGAGACTGAGGAGCAGCACCTTGCCCCCAATTTTCAGAGCCTAAACCACCATCAAAATGGTGGTCTCTGCTCCTGATATCTACACAGGGTCCTTCTGAGGAAAAGTGCCATGTTTCCAGTCACTTTTCACAGTCAAGCTGCACTTTAAGAGCAGTTAGCAAACCTCAGCGCATCTGGAGATACCTGATGTTCAAATAACCACATTGGTTTTGCTTCCTTCTCCCCTGGGTCAGCCCCAGGTTTCACTGAACTCAGACTTTTTCTTCATGGCTGCATACTGTTTCCTCATGGGTGCTGCTGAACTCGTTCCTTCCTCAGTCACTGTCTGAGGAAGGAGGAATGACTCAGGAGCTGGTGGGACCTGAGAAACCCAAGTTCTTCCCTGATTCAACTAAGATTGTCCCCCATGACCTTTGCCAAGGCTCTCCCTCCAACCACTGCTTCTCTCTGGCACTCAGAAAGGGAGAAAACATATTCATCTAATAAATAGCCTTGTGAGGATGAAATCTAGCAACAACTGCAACAGACTTTGATGCTGCATGACCATGTAAGCATATGGGTAAAAGGTAGCTTTGCATGAAACGTTCTTCTGGTGGCTGACTCACTTCCTGCCCTTTGACAAAGCAAGCCCAAATATCCATATTTTCTGAATGAAAGAACTTAAAAAGAAGACTCTGGAGGGAGCAGAAAAGGGGAAAGCCCTGCATGAACCCTTTGTGAAAGTGCTTGTTTTGCTCTAAAATTGTGGATTAAAAAAATACAGGATTTGTGGAGACACCAGACTATGTCCTTTCTGGCCTCAGAAATGGGGATACCCATATGCTCCAGCAAAGCACATCCCTGACCCTCCCTACCTTTTCTTACCCCAAGGGTTGACCATGTTTGGTTTGTGAGCCAATTTTTAACTGAATTGAGAAGTCCCTCACATGAAGGCAGCTACGCTATTCTAAACAAGGCTCAAGTGTAAGTAGGTTCAGCATGCCGACCTGAATTGGCTACACAAACACTTTTGTGCAGATCTAACTGCCTCTGCAGGGGAAGAAGGGACTGGTATAAAAGCATAGGGATGGCAAGGGCTGTTCTGATCCCCAGTCTCAGGCACCGCAGCTGGGAGATGCAAGCGTGTAATTGCCCCTTTGCAGCGTGCACATCTGAAAGTGGTCAGCTCCCAAATCCTCTTGTGAATCCAGCCCAAAAAATGGAAACCTTTTGTTTCTGAAATAGGCAAACTCTCGTGACTTTTCCTGATGATTTCCCCACCCCCATCTCCCACAACTTTTTTGGCTGAAGCCTCATCACTAAATCTGACCCAAATTCAAAAATAGCTTTGGCTGCCAGTGGGGAGGGAAAGGCCTGACTCTAGCATGATGTTCCAAAAATCTGGGCTTTTGTGTGAATCTAAGCACGGGAGGTTGGTTTGGGTTTTTTAATAACCTATCAAACCTCATCCAGTTCTAACATTGAAGCATTGCTCAGAGCTGTTTCTGCTTCGCTGGCATTGTATACCCAAGAGTTTTGACATGATGTTAACACAGTGTACTCAGTATGTACTTGGTTCTCAGCAGTTGTTGCTCATTGACATCTGAGCTGCTTTCTAAATAAGCCTTCCAAGTAGGTTGTTCATGATTAAGATTTTAATATTTCCATTATAATCCTTCTTTTTTTTGCAACAGATGACTTCAATTCAAAGGAAAGATCCTTTCAGTATCCAAACTGGCAACTGGGGTAGCATGGGGAGTGGCTTTGGAGTTTGGTTTTTAGATTTGGCTTTAAAAGACAATTTGATTTGACTCTTTCCATCATCACAAGTTCTTCTCTTTTTTACATCCCAGAATTTCCTTTTCTAAAATTCTTTCATTCTGCAAATGTCCATGTTTGGACTTCCCTAGCCAGATTATTTCAATCAAAGTTTAAATCAAGGGTTATTTTTTACATCTGGGGTGAAGGGTCTAGGAAGGATATTTTCCTTTCTATTTGGATAGCTAGAACCTTGTGTCTCATTGCTGATTCTCCAGAAAAGAGGAGAACATCATCCAGCAGCAGGATAAATGGTGAGATCATGCACCTTTGTTTTGGGTCAGCTGTTAGCTATCTCTGATTTGTCCTGTTGAATTCTGCATAGTCACTTCCGAAAATGGTCTCCAATTGGTATGAGCTGGAGCAGCCATGTCAGTCTTAAGGAAAACAGGGACACTAACTAAGTGCATTAATTGGGTTATAAAAGTTGTCCCTCAGGAAGGAGGGGACAAGTGTAATGAATTAACAGGAAATGGACCTAGCCACAGTAGTTCTGTGAGACCTGTTCATGGTTTCCCTCTCAAAATGTAACCAACTGCAGCCAAGCATGACTCCACCAGTTTTTGAGGTGGCCCTGGTGACTTTCTTACAAGGCTAGTCATACCATTTCTTGACATGCAGTCTGGACTCTGCTGCCTCTTTCATGGGAGGGGGACTGTTGGGTTTTCCTTGCTGTCTCCTGCTGCAGAAGCTGAACTCAATTGCTATGTCACACTGAAAGGACCCTGGGAATACAAAGTTTTGTTCCCTCTCGGGATGGCTGTCAAACCAAGCCAGCGCCCTAAGCTACCACTGAGCTTGCATGTGCATTCCAAACAACCAGGGCTTCTCACATGCGGAGCACTTTATCACAGCACTTTAGCACAGCACTGCATTTGGCAGCAGCTCCCATGGAGGGAAGGACAGGACCTTTTCTCCATGGGAAATGGAAAGAGCAGTGCAGGGAGGCTGGCAGCATGACCAAAACTACATGAAGAATCTGTGTCAGAGCACAGCTTTGAAGGCACATGTCCTAGGCCAAGTGACACTGACCTATTCCCTGTCCATCTGCCCTTCTCCCACCTAATTCCTGGTTAAGATAGAACCTGTGGCAGCCTGATCGTGGCTGTCTTGTATGGATTCTCCTCAGGCTGCAAATTGGAGTGGGACCTTCCAAATTGGTGATGGGAATGGTTTTCACAGGCTTTACTGGCTAGTTTTGGTTAGTTTTAGAAGTCTATTGTTAATCTGTCATCTTGAGCTGTGACTTACTTTCAGCCAGAGGGAGCAGTTTATATCCACTTACCCATTCCCATAGAGCAGTAAAGCCAAAAAGCTCTAAAAAGAAGGGAAGCCAAGTTTCTCCTATATCTCTGTAGATTCTGCAAATCCTTCCGTGGCTGTAAAGAGCTGATCCTGTCTCTGTTGATAACAACATGTGTGTGCTTATGCCATACACCCTTACCAAAGCTTCTCAGCAATTCCTGTTTATTTGACTTGCTTTATAAAGAAACGTGTCAATTTGAAAATCATTAGGTATTCCTACCAGGAGTCAAAGACCACATTCAGAGCGGATTACACGCATGTTTCTTAAAAGTGTTAATGTGCTAATCTGCTGGTTACTTGATCCAGGCAAAATGCCATGATATTCCACATGAGCAAAATACCACGGTTCTTGGAGATTTCATATAAATATTACCCACTGTGTTTCCACACTTAAAGTGTTATACTTGTCTATTAAAATCAACAAGCTGGAACTAGTGCTGGAAATAAGTGATATTGCTATTTTCTTTATGAACTTCAGATTCTGATTCTTTTTAATGAAATATTTTGCAAATATGGAACAGAACATGATTCTTACTGTTATTTCATGTATTCCATGTAAATATTTCAACTATGCCTTGCAGCAATAAAAGCACACTATATACACTCTGCATTACCATTGTGACCAATAATGTTTGACTTAGTGTACTGTATTTACTCCAAAGCCAAAACAGAGTCAGGGCAACAGTGCTGCTGTTATAACAATATGCTGCAAGCAAGGAACAAGGTTTGCAATAAATAAGTCCTCACACTAGATAAGAGCTTGTTCATTATGAAGCCTTTTGGATTATAGAGTGCTCCTGACTCTGTTAAAGGGTAAAAAATTCTTATTTGTGCTCTGGAACAGGGGTGGGATGAGGCCACACAAACAGGAGCCAGTCTGTGATTCTGTGATTCACAGTGTGGTTCCTGCTGTTTCTTGCAATGCAAATGCATGAAGGAAACAATAAGCTGACTGTTGGTACAGTGAGACCCCAGCAGTGAGTCTACAGGTATTACCCAGACATGTCCAGAACTCTCTCCAGTAGAAACTATATGGTCACTTCTGGGTATTTTCTTTTATGCTTAAGCTGAACTAACCTTCAAAGGGCTTGTCCCAACAAGAAGCAAAGCCCGTTACTGTCTAAGGACTCAGCTCACATTGACTCCCTCTGCTTATCAAAGAGAGCATGAAGACAAATGATTGTTTACTTGTAGAAGGCTGCAATACTGTGCAATCTCTGACCAAGATAAAACTCTCTGATGAACAGGGCTCCAGTAAGGATAATTTTTTCCTTTCTTCTGCTTGATGTCATGCAAACCAGCTCACGGTAAAAAAGGGCCATATTTTTTCCATCTCAGCCTCAGGTGATTTAATTGTGGGATTTAGCATATTTTTTTCAGTAAAGTTTCAACAGGGCTGAATTGAGGTGCAGATGCACAGATAGCTCTCAGACTTATAAGCAGGGGCATGTGACTTATAAGTAGGGGTTTAGGACTAAGAGAGGAAGTTTGTGTGTGGTTATAGATCTCTCAATAAACTGTTAAGCTAACACACACTAAAAGCCATCTTTTCCTCCTTTTGACCTTTTGTTGGGGACTCATACTTTCTTTTTTGCAAAACACCAGGGGAAAATAATTCTAATTTGTTTAAAATTCCTTCAAATATTTATTTCAGATCAATTCTAAATTGCTTTTCTTCTGCCCTTCCTCCCCATCAGTTGGCCACTGAACTGAAAAAACTCACATTTTCTCAGTGCTACTTCACCGGGTATTATTATACATATACTCATCATTAAAGGCTTAAGTAGAAGTTGACTTGTATGCATTCCTTGGGTATAGATTTCACGCTGTATGGCTGCCAGAAGTTTACATTCATCCTATCAAGAGTATCACATGAGCCATAAGGAGAGAATATACCATATATATTCGATTCAGTGATAAAGGCTTGGACCTGCCCATCTGCTGTCTCTAACCCCTTGATGCAACCAAGTTGCTGCAGTTGAACTTTAACAAGTGTCTTTTATTCAGAGCTTATTCAGAGTGGACATGGGATAAGAGTTAGGCCAGAAAACCAGCTCCAGTTTAGAGACAGATGTGCAGCTAATGATGTCACAGCTGGTAAGACATCAGGCTTAGGGGATTGATAATGGTGTACAGAGCTTTTTCTTTTGGATCATATTTTGCTCAAGGTGCCAGTGCTTACAGTAGAAAATTACCATCAGAGATCTATTTGTGACATCTCGTGAATGAGTGATGCAATCTCATCTCCTTTCTGAGCATGTCAAGGATATGTAGTTTTTGACCAACAAACTAGTAGTCTTACTGGTAACCTTGTTTGTCATAGTGAAAATACTCAGCCATCAGGTCCTCCAGCACACATGCTCCTCCAGATGGGCCAGGCTTGTGTTCACTGCACTCATTTTAGGCTCTTGGTTTTGGTACCTAAGTAATAAGCCCTGTAAGAGACTTGCTTTCTCCATGGAAGCCCTGTTAGAGGGCTGCTCAGCCCACAGAAGGAAGAGGTGTGCTGGTCTGTCTGCAGAAATTACTGAATGATCCTTGGGTGTCTGCACTTTTTGCAGAGGGATCTCATGCAAATGTCTAAAATTGGGTGAGATGAATCCAGGCATTGGTCTCTGTGGCTTCAAAGTTGAAAGTTTTTCACAAACACTGAATTTATTAAAAGATATTGGAACACTGGTACAGAAAGGCAACAAGTTCAGCAGCAGCAGAAGGGGATTTTGTAACCCATTTTAATATCACAAGCTCTTATTCACGGAGGATTCTATGCTCCAGTAAAAGTAACCCATATTTTCTTGATATTCCCCTTTTTTTTTCAGTTCTCTGTGAACCCAACTGTTCTTTGGACACAAAATGGAAAAAGCTCTCCAAGCTCTGACTTAAATGGTGTTAGAATTTCAGCTCTCTTGAGGAACAGAAACTAAATAGCCACACACAGACTAAAATGGTAACATGGCAAATCATAAAATCATAGAATAGTTAGGGATAGAAAGGACCTTAAGATCATTTAGTTCCAGCACCCTGCCCCTTGAGCACCTCCAGGGATTGAACACTCACAACTTCCTTGGACAACCCATTCCAGAGCCTCAACACCCTAACAGGAAAGAATTTCTTCCTTAGATCCAATCTAAACCTCTCCTGTTTAAGTTTGAACCCGTTACCCCTTGTCCTTACAGTCCCTAATGAAGAGTCCCTCCCCAGCATCTGTATAAGCCTCCTTCAGATACTGGAAGGCTGCTATGAGGTCTCCAAGCTAAACAGTTCCAACTTTCTCAGCCCGTCTTCATATGGGAGATGCTCCAGTCCCCTGATCATCCTCGTGGCCCTCCTCTGGACTTGTTCCAACAGCTCCATGTCCTTTTTATGTTGAGGACACCAGAACTGCACACAATACTGCAGGTGAGGTCTCCCGAGAGCAGAGTAGAGGGGCAGGATCACCTCCTTCGACCTGCTGGTCATGTTCCTTTTGATGCAGCCCAGGATACGGTTGGCTTTATGGGCTGTGAGTGCACACTGAAGCCAGCTCATGCTCATGTTCTCATCGACCACCCAAGTCCTTCTCCGCAGGGCTGCTCTCAATCTCTCATCAGCATGTAACCAAGGCTGCATTGTTCTTTTCCTCACTGCCAATAATTTTGAGGTCTAAAGTTTTCTGCTATAATTCATTTCCAGCACCTCAGAAATTCTGTCCAGGATGCCAGAATCTAAATCTGATAATTACATCCACTGGCCCACTTGACACAACTCACCATTATCTGTTTAAGCTCCCAGTTAAATCTTGCAGCATCACAGCAGAGCAGTGATCCTAACATTGATTTAGAGCATCACTAAAGTCAAGCAGAAGACAGCTTTGCAAGTTCCCTTGTGTCCTGGGTTCAGCAGTTGCAGTCAGTTTTCTTCTCTTTAGTAGCTGTGTTTTGACTTAACCCGGGAACAAGGCTGATAAGGCCGATGTTTTTGGTTGTTGCTGAGCGATGTTTGCCCTGATCAAGAACTTTGTGAGCCTCATACTCTGCTGGGGAGGAGGGGAAGCTGGGAGGAAGGAGGGACAGGACTGTACTGACAGGACCAAACTGGCCAAAGAGGTATTCCATACCATAGCACGTCATGCCCAGGAGGTAACTGAGAGTGATCCGGAAGGCCTAGCTCTCTCGGGGTGGTGGGAAGAGGTGGTCGGTCAGCACTCGGTTGGTGGGGTGTCGTGAGTTATCTGTTGGTGGTTGATGGGATGCTGTCTTTTTTTCCTTTATCATTATTATTACTGGTGGTAGCAGCAGTGATTTGTGTTATACCTTAGTTACTAAACTGTTCTTATCTCAACCTGTGGAAGTTGCATTATTTGATTCTCCCCCCATCTCTCTGGAAGCAGGGGAGGGCAAGCCAGGGGGGCTGAGTGAGTGAACGACCTGTGTGGTTGGTTGGGTTTAAACCACGACACCTTGGAATGATGCTGTCTCGATGTTAAGGCCACAGACTCAGTCAAAGTCCAACACTGACTTATACAGCCATTTCTGCCAAGGTTGTTGATAGATAATATTTATTTCTGAGACTTTTATTAGTTTTCAAGTGGCGTTGGAGTGAAGTGGTTGGGGGAAATAAATGTTTGAAGGTTTTCTAGCCTGTTTGAGTGGATCTTCGATTTATCAGAAATCTGTTGCAATCCAGCTGAGATATAGCAATCAAGCTTTCATATCAGTATTACTCCCTAACGATGCTCTTTCCCTGCAGCTACTTGATATTTAGTTTCAAGTCATAGGCCTCTTAAATTGAGTTAGTGATACAGCATAATCCTAGAGCTATACCATCTCTAATCCTATAACAATACATTTTGTCATTTCAAAAAATGGTCTCTCTCTTTTTCTTTTTTTCTCTTTGTCCCAAAGGCAAAGTCATGTCATGCACCAGGAATGTGCCTATTGCAGCCAAAAGAGGAAATCCAAGTAACCAAAATGTTATCAGCAATTAGCAAAATTGTTTAATGATATTTTTTTAGTATTTCAGAAAAGAGAAAATAAAACACCAGCTCAGACTAAGTCCATTCAGCTGCATTACACTCTGGTGTACTGCCAATACTCTTTATAATGGAGATTTGGAAGTTAATAGTAGTGGAGATTAGAAATTGGTGTCAGTTACAGAACTGTGCAAAGTGATTTCTTTGCATTAAGATGTAACAGCTGAAATGAATAAAATGCATTTCATTTTTTTCATTTAGCTGTAATTGCAGTTTTGGCATGCTCACCAAATCTCCTCGTCCTGGCAGGACAGCCCCATTCCTCTTTCAAAGGACACCAGGAAAAGTTTTGAAAAAGGAATGGGTATCACAGTTTACACTGGAAAAAAAACAAACCACCATTCCCCCCTCCACCTTCTTTACATGTAGCACAGAAAACTCTGCTTATAGAAATAAACAAATAAAAGGAGACTCTTGGCCTGCCTCAGCACAAGAGCTGAACCTGCTCCTGCCAGACTCACAGCTGGTGAAGGCTGGTGTCTGCAAGCTGGCCTCAAGCTGCTGTGTTACACCCTTGGGGCTGGGGCTCTCGCTTGCCAAAACCATCACCACCGTCTTGAGAGGCTTTGTTGGTAGCAGATCTGGCCCCACATCTTCTCCACGTTCAGGAGCTGAACCCCTCTGACTGCCAGAAGGCATGGCTGAACACACTGGCTCCTCTAACTGAGTTTGTAGGAGCAAATATCAGATATCACCCATGTGCAATGCAAAGGCTCTCAGCCACTTGTGAAAAGAGAAGCACAGAGGTCTGTGTAGGTATGTTTTCATGGTCTCTTATAGCACTTCACAGCTATAGCTAAAAATACTACCTAAGAACCTTTAAAGTTGCCCAAAAGCTCTTAATTAAAGTTGCTGGGGCAGGGGAGGTAAATCACAGAAAACCCATTGATCAGGTTCAATAGGGCCTTGTTTTTAAAAGTGGAATTTGGGGCCCCAGAGTAACCCTTTAAAGTGATCTATGTCAAATACCTCAGTGATTCGGCACAGGCCATTCCACATGGAGGATTTATTACAAACTTAATAAATAAGCAATTTTAATAGACTCTGCGTGTGCACATGTGTGTGAGTGTGCATGCTCGTAAGGGATTATAGTTTTCCAACTACTAATTTCCTTGCAAATTAAAACGTTAATATTTGACACTCACTTGAAAGTCCCTCAACAACAAACAAACATTAAGCTGAGTTGTTAGCACACAGAGAAAGCACAGAAGACTTGCCAGCATCACTGATTTGAGTTTTATGTAACTAATGGCTTATAAACACTTAATTGGAATCTGTGCAAAAATGTGTTTCTGGGCTGAAACCACCTGCCACGTCCGGTCTCAAATAAATGCTACCTGCTGAGGAGCAGCCTTTGACAAACATGTGGGCAACTCGGCTCTTAGTCCGGCAAAGTGCCACCCAACAGCAGAGTGAGATCCGCCTTGCTGAGGACTGCAGGGTTTGGATCACAGATAAAAAGAAGCCCACACTGTCACAGATGCAGCTGTGGCCCAGATAGGAGTGTTTTTAGTGGCTGCTTAACAAGGGCTGTCTCTTATCAGGAAAGCAGTCATTCTTTAACCATTCTTATGTACTAATAATGCCAGGCAAGGCAAGATGGCAATATTATTTTTGTTTAGGAAAAATAGTAACATGGCATGTGAAACATTAACCATTAGTGAGTTCTAAATGGGCAGGTAAAGCATGCTTTAGGTGTTATAAATGGTTTTATGTGCAAAATAAATATAAATTTGGTGTTATAAATGGTTTGATGTTCAAAAATTGCAAACACTAATCTTCAAGTAAGACACTGTCACACAAAACTTAATAGATAAGGGAAGGTCCCTTGCACACAGCTTTACACAGGAGCAGTCACACATGTGACACGGCTTAGTGGTGGCCTTGGCAGTTCTGGGGGGACGGCTGCTCTTGATCTTAAAGGTCTTTTCCAACCCAGCTGATTCATTGATTCTATGATTCTATGCATGTGCAAGGATTGGTGGCAAGGGTCAGATTCTGCATGCTCCAGTTGGATGCCTGTCCCTAGGCTGGACCATCCTTGCTTAAGCAGAGGCTCTGGAAAGATGCAAGAGGCCCTCAAGTGAGAATCTGCTTGGAGAACTTGGCTTGGGAACATACCTTGTATCAGGATGGCCATGCAGGTGGAAGAGTGCCATCATCCTTTGTCATTTCCTAGATCAGACCCATAACAATGTTACCAGAAAGCCATGTTATAGAGCACTTTCTATCTTGCAGGCATTTGGCATGCTCCAATTACTGATTGGATGCTGCTTTATCTTTGCATTATTCAGTAGGAAAACAAATACTGTTTTTTACAATGCAGAACATAGACTTTCTGGGAAGTTTATGAGCAAACTTTGGACCTGAATATGATTTTTGGTAATGACGAAGCTACAGCAAAAGTAAACATGAATAAAGCAGTATTTGATTTACAAACCTGTTTAGACAGAAAAGACAACCCTCAGCTGCACTGGAGGACAATCCAGCCCTTAGCTACACTGAGCCCTGTGCGGCAAGCTTTTTTGCTTGTTGCCAAAGAAAACTTCTGCCTGCTCTGGGACAGACTGCAACCTAGGCTCCTCAGAGAGCAATTCACTGCTAGCGCTGGCAAGTGAGCAGCAGAAGGTGGGAATGTGGCAAAGGCTTCTGCTGGGGGTTTGGTGTTCATGGCCTGAAGAATTGCAGATTCAAGTGAAGAGCACTGAGATGAAAGGAAAGAAGTTAGAACCTCTGGCCAGCCCCACCTCTGCCTTGATGATGGCATCAGAAGCAGCAGTCACACAGCCTGACTGATGTACAAAAAATCATGGACTTTTAGTCCACGTGAGAGCATTTTGCATCAGACTAGCACTGCAGAAAAATCAAATGTAACCCTACAGGCATGATGACCACAGCTATTTCATGCCATTTTAATTTTTTTGCTAGTATACACTTTTTGAATTACATGTGAATATTGTCAAAACAAAAGTTTCACTGACTGGAAAAAAAAAAGAGGTAGTTTTCTTCTTGCAATGAAATACCATGGAATTTAAACAACTGGACTTTTGTTCTGATTTGGAGTGGAACAAGCTTGAACATATCAAAACATGTCCAGAAATGGTAACTTCATTTTTTGACCAGCTGCATTGTCAGTGCTTGCTATTTCCCTGGAAATACCCAAAATATTTGTTGTATTTTTTAAGATCCAGCATATCTTTTTCCACAACATTTTTTTATTTATCTTAAATGGGTGCAGAGAAGTAGTAAAAAATATATCCCACCCCTGTGAGTCCGTATCAAGAAAATTAGGAAACCCTAATTTTTCAGTCAGTCATTTCTAGGACAGTCTCTTAGTTTTGCAAGCCTTGTTGCCTGATTTTTAAACATTTGCAGTTATGTTCTTCTGACACAGGACCCAGACAGCACCAGTCAGAGAGAAGTCGCAGGGTTAGCTCAACAAAACCATCTTCCCCATAGGAATAGAAGCATAACTAGTGAGCTTGTGAAAATACAGAGGCTGACAGTTATGTAAATGTTTTATATTAGGAAAGCTTGAAATCTTGTATGCTATCTGCTTAGAATTTCCTGCATTATATTCCAACCACCAAAACAGCAGATTGCCCATTTTCTGGGTTTTGCTCCAGCAAAGTTATCCTTCTGATAGCTTTTAGGTCAGTCTCTGAGGTGATGCACAGCCCCCAGAGGTCTCATGGCATGTGTTGCATTTCCATAGCCTCAAGGTGTATGGCGTATGCTAGTAAGGGCCAAAAAATTAAGGGAAGGAAGAGGCTCATGAGGCTTTTCCCACCACCAAGGGTGAGCAGGAGCCTAGGAGGGGGTTTGTAGCCCCACTTGATGGCTGGGTGCATAGGATGCCAGGAGGAAGTGGTGAGACAAGGGAAGGGATTTGCCATGGTTTCCATTCTGGAAAGGACAGGGAATGGAAGTGGGATAGGGGCTGGGATGGGCAGCCCTTTGCACAGACCCCAGCCTTCAGTGGAGACCACGTCTTCTCTGTTCAAGGCTTGGGACAGGAGGGAGGACTAGGTTCCCCTTACCTGTGTAAATCTTGCTCTTCTGCTGCAGGGACAGCTGAGGTGAGGAGAAGAGTTGTCAAGGAGTGAGTGGACCCCACAGGACACCTCATCTGTGCTCTCTGTGTCTATCAGGTAATGCTCCCAGCCTGCTTTTGATCTGCTTGCTTAGGGCATTTTCCACACTTTAAGTATTTTCCCCAAGCCAGGGAGTAGGGAAGCATGAATGCGGCATCAAAATCGCTGTGCCATGGACTCCAAACCCATGGCTTGCTATATAAAGTGAAGACTGAGTCCATAAGGCTTTTTCAGATATTATGGCCAGTCTCATGGTAAGTGACCTGGCTTTCACCCAAGAAATGGGAATAACACAACTTGAAAAACCCTTTACAGTTGGGGCTTCATAGAGCATAAATTTGGGATTATATGTATCAGGCAGTCCAAATGCATGGACTTGTAATGTGTCTGCTCGGGTCCCAGCTAATCCCAACAGGTGCCATGCAGACATACTGCACATTAAAGATTTGCTGTGGGGATGAGGATAAAAATAGCAAAGGGCTGGGAGAAAAAGTACATTTTAAAAGCTATTTTCCTCCTCACAGAAATGCTGTACTTGCAAACAAAGTCATCTCCCACACAAGAACCACATGTGCTAATTTTATTTATGTTCATACGCAGTTTGGAGGACAGTCTCAAATATGCTGATCCAGCATTGTTGGATTTAAAGAAATTAATAAAAACAACTCCAAGCAGCTGGTTGAAACAATTATGCTTTTCACAGAAAGCTTTGCAGACTGCACAGAAAGTTATGAAAATAATCCTTTCAATTAGTGTGTGGTCAGTGCACCTGCAAAGGAGACTTGTCCAAGTAAAAGTATCAACTAGTGTCAATGAGAACAATTCATGAATTCATCATGAGGGCCTTTTTCTATTACCACATTTACACAGATGTGAATCCCTGGGGTGCAGACACCAGAAGGGTAACCCTACTGTAATCCAAAGAGCATGAGAAACATGAGTTCAGATCAGGAAAGCTATTAATTTTTGTGTATGTTTGACTTCAGCATCTTTTCCACTCTTGCACACACTGTGTTTAATAATGATATCTACCTTCCCTTCCCTGCACTGCCCAGCTCTTTAGAAAGAAATAACATATTATTCCTGGTGAAAAATGACATCAGCCAAAGGACTCCAGAAGACCAAAGGGATTTACAGCTCTGTAATTTTATCAATTGTACCATAGCTGTAAATGAGTTCATCAAGCCGGTAGAATAATACTCATATTATAGTCTGCTTTTAACCCACTGGTGCTGTGTGCATGCGTCATGTTATATATTGCCCAGCTGGTCTTCACAGAAGAGTGACATTAGAGCGGGACAAGTGAATAATTTGAAGAGAAGGGTTAAAAGTATGAAAAGTCCAGAAGCAAAAGTAGCTGAAATGAAAGTGGAAGTTGCATTAAGTCTTCTTTGTCTTGTTCTTCTATGATTTTCTTTTGCAGTTATGTAAGAAACTCAGATTTCTGTAATAAAACCTGCATTAAATTATAATAACTCTATACATTTACTCTGCAAAATGAAGAAAACTGATAAGTGTGTAGCTCAACAAACATACAGTAAAATCCTGGAACAGTACAAAATATTAAGGACAGAGGAGGGGAAGACTGATGTTTATCAGCAGCTTGTGAGCAAGGGACATTATTTTAATTACAATATCTATTTATTGACTTCTTCTGTATTTGGATATAAAATCCTACTGGTTGCAGCACATGAAGTAAAGGCCAGCAGGGTGTATGTCAAAAAGCCAGGCCCTAAAGTGGTTACTCTGCTATCAAAGACCTGTGAAGGCTTTGAACATTTAGATAAACATTAGTTTATCCAAATTGCATTAACAGTTCTTCCCATTGATAAAACACAATACTGGCAGTGTCAAGGCTAAGTGTAAGAAGTGCTAGTCTTTACATTTGGCTACCCTTAGCACATTTTCCTTTAAAGTTTTAATTGATAATTAACAAAAATGCCTGTCAATATGATACAGTAGGTACTTTCTCATTGCCTCTTTTTGTAGTCCATACAAAAAGGAAATCAAAGAGGTATTTGTTTGCAGTGTGTTCTCTGTTTTACACTCAGAACAATGAAAATGCTCTGACCAGCCATAACACTCATGATTGAGCTGTACCCTGGGGTTTGCTGCACTGTAAATATGGGAATTGAAGAAGCTCCAGAGCTGCTGGATATCAATGACACCCCTGATGCTGGAAAACTGACTCCATCTTTACCTCCAGGGAGGCAGCCGGGATGCAGCAGGACCACACTGTCCATCTCCTAGTGAGCAGTATGCGTGCTAGCCAAGGGAGAGATAAAGGAAATATGTAAACAGCAAAACCTGTATGGAGCTGCTAAATACTATGTAGAAAGCAATGAATGGAAACAATATGGTGGAGCAAATCTCTCCTTCAGGACTCCAGGGAAGTTAATGGATCTCCATCAGCGTGGAGGAGACTGGACTTCAGTACCTGCTGGTCAAACCAGGAAAATGAGAAAATAAAGCTTTGTCTGGCTCGATCTGGAGAGAACATTTTGCCTTCAGTCAGTAGGATTCAGGGGTGTTAATGAGGGCAGGGTTTGGTCCAAGGGTTTTATTTCCCCACTTGTCTAATGCTGGAAAAGAGGCTGAGTTTCACAGTGCTCTGTCCCTGGAGAAGTCATTTGCACCTGTGCAACATATAGGGAGTCCTGCCAAATCGCAGGTCAGCTATGCCAAACGGGCCTTGTAGATTTCTCATTTAGTAATCACATCTTAGCGCATTTTCCCTTCTCCCCAATGTATCTATTCATCTCATTTGAAAGGGATGCTCCACAGAGTTTGAAAGCAGTTTTGCACAGTCGCAGATGCACATGGTCCTGCAACTGCTGAGAGCAGAGCTCACCAGAGGAGCCAAAAGACAACATTCACTTCAAATGCATGCTGGCTAGCAGTTTCTTGTGGATCTCAACGCAGGATGAGCTATAAGAGATTTAGCCCATTCTCCTCCTTCCCAAAGATTGCTGCTAAGACTCAGGCCATGGGGGAAATTGTGAGTGCTTCCAGACTCTTAATCACTGTGTGTTTACAGACTTGGAAACCAGAATTAAAGACCCTTGGAAACCCAAACCTCGGCATTTCTAGGCTTGGTATTGTTTTGTCCCCAGAGCAGTTGCTTACATCTGTGCAGAAACCTGCCATGGTGATTTGGCAGGGCTTTATAGCCCTGCTGCGCAGGTGCAAATGGCTGCTGGGGAGCATAGGGAGGAACCAAACCCTCTGTACCCCTGCCAAGGTGAAGGCAATCGCAGCCGCGCGAGATGCAAGCTGAAAGAGCTGTTCTATACGTGACCTCCTTTCATCGCCCTTTCGTGGCCATCTCAGAAAGCTGACTGCTGGGCTGAGATAGCTTTACAGCTTTTCTTTACAGCTAGTTGGAAGGGCTTGGGGGTTTTTTGCTCTTGTTTTATTAACTGAAATGAAGAACCATTGAAATCTACACTTTTCCAGAGGAGATTTGACAAACAGATTTTTTAAATATATCATTTCATTTCAGTTCAGCACTGAAAGAAACACCAGCTGATCCTATTGTCTGACATTGGTCTCCTTTCAAAATTCTAATTGGAAATAGTATTTTTAATTATTATTATTTATAATAGTAGCAAAAAATACTGAAATGTGTAACAGACTCAAGACAACAGAGGCTGTCTCTTTGAGGGTAACGCTAACACTTTTTACCCATGGGCTCTTCTGATTATCCATGGAATTGCACTCCTACAGAGAAAACTTATCATAGAATCATAGAATAGTTATGGTTGGAAAGGACCTTGAGATCATCTAGTTCCAACCCCCCTGCCACAAGCAGGGACACCTCACACTAAACTCCCCTTACTTCTGAAAATTCTGGGGAAACAACACAAAAATAGCCTTACTTATTTTATCCATTCAGCTCTATAGAATTAATCCTTTTATTTGTACAAATGGATTCTGCAAGTATTAAGTGCAGCAATGTGCCAGACATGAAAATTCATGTCATTCTGATGCCTCAGTGATGCAGCCCTGTGCTGGATTTGACCTTACCTCGTAAGTAGTTTTTGGAGCCCTGAAATGGCACAATTTGGTGAATACTCTGAATCCTGCCCAGCTCCAGTCACAGGGGGTTTTCCCTGGGCTGCAGCTGGTTCATGGCTAGGCACAGAGACAGGCAGAGCATGCCATGTTACTCCATCACCACTGCACATAACACAGCAGCCCAGTTGTCAGCATCATTCTCTGCAGCTGCAACACAGCTGTGTCTCACCCCGGGTGGACTGGAGCAAGGGTCCACCTCCTCCTCCCTGCCAGCATCTCTTTTCACTGGGTGGGCAAAGGGAGCTTGGTTCAGTTTGCTGTAACAGAGGCAGGAGGCTGCAGCAACTCCCTGCTTTAGGAAAGGGCCACAGGTCAGGTCCTGCAGCTGCTGTAAACAGTCTCAGCACTATTTAATTCAATGCAGCCTTTATTTACATCAGCTGATCTGGCCCCGCTTCTCCTGTTTTCCTGTGCTTGGTTCCTTTAAGATGTATTTTAATAGCCTTGTAAAACACCACTGTATATTCCTGTATAGGCTAGTAAAGATATGAGAACCATGCGATTCTGCAGTTGTTATTACAGCAGCACCTGAAAAGGGCCCCCAGTGTGCCAAGCACTGTGTGGCTTTCTGAGTGATGGGAAGTTCATGTCCAAAATAGGCTGGGCAAGCAGTGGGGAGAGAATGGAGAGGATGGGAACAGAAGAGGCTGGCCCAGCCAGGAGAAGAGAGATGAGGCAGCAAGAGCAGCGGGCCAAAAGGAATGAAGAGCCAGAGGGGGAGATGGCGTTTGGAGCAAACACCAGAGAAAGGCTGAAAATGACCAGTGAAAACTGTGCAAAATATTCTGATGTCTGATTCAGCTGCTCCTGCAGTTGTTCTGCTTGTGCCTGCCTTTGCTTGGCTCCTTCCTGCCTTTCCCTTCCCAAAGGCCAAGCAGCCCAGGACAGGGGTGGTGGGAATGGGAGAAGAGCAGTGAGCCTAGCCACCAAAGGGAGGACGATGGCTCTTTAGAGATCCAAATTTCTTCTTTCTCCTTTTCTGCCCTCTTAACCACCCTTTAATGCTGTTTGGAAATGCCCAGCCTCTTGAGCTAAGTACTAGAAATATATCCTGGAAGAAGTCTTGGTTACTTGATCCCTTCTGATGCAAAACCTTTTTCTATCCAGAAGAGGAGGAGAATATGCTGCAAAACAGCCAGTCTACCTCCAAACCCACTGGGGTGGGGAGGAGGAAAGGGACATGTGCCATACGCAGTGGGGAGAACAAAATAGGATTTCACATGTACTGCAGGTATTACTTCTGTAACTCTGCAGAGGAGCTTCCCTGTAAGTCACACTGATGTTCCTCTGATGTGTACTTTTAACCTTTCAGATCTGTTACTTCACATACATTTTTATCCTGACTTTTATCAAGGAGAGGGTTTTATTTTTTAATTTTATATTTCTTTGACTTGGTATTAGATCTTCAAGACCTCATAAATAGAATGCAATATGTAGGAGGCATGGGGAGATTTGCTAAACCACACAAAAACTTCATCTGTGTCACAGACTCAGTAAGGCATCACCACCCTGGGGAAGCACCTGAGTATGGAGTTTCACCACAGTATGTGACCAAAACACAGCTGTGTCCAATCCTAGGACACTTCCTTCGGAAGAGAGGGAAGGCTCCCCGTTGCCTTGTGATGACTGAGGAAAGGTGCTGCAGCATGACCAACCCAAGAAGACCACAGCTGACAGATAAGAAGAAATTTCAGAAAGGAACACATATTGCATGTGGAGGACCTGTTTGGGAATAAAGATTGCTTGTGAATAAGGGAGGATTAAAGGTAGTGGCTGGGAAAGAAAAAAAACCCAAACAACAAAAACAAGAGGAAAGTGAACAATGCAAATAAAGAGAAAACAAGAAAATACCATAGGCAAAACAAATCAGTTCTGCTATACAGCAGATTTCTAATTGCTCAGTGATAATCAGTGATTACTCCAAGCAATGTGCCTAGAGCCTCAGATTTGAATCTGAGAAAGGTCAGGAACAGCAAGGAAGGGACAAATCACAGGGCAGACAGAAGGAACCGCAGTATAAAGTGAAAGATGTTTGCTTCTCTTGGCAAAACATGTTCAAAAGCTTCAGGGTGGAAGATTTCTACATGGACCAGTGCTGGTGGAACATGGGAGGCTCATTCCAGCACAGCTACTGCCATTTCTGGACTTCCTCACTTTGGACCTGGTTCACTGTGCATGAACAAATATTCTTTGGCATAGTAACCTGGATGCTATTCTCCAGCAACCCTCAGGAGTACAGCCTGCACACTCTCTACCTGCTGCTAGTCTTTCCTTTACAGCCCTTTTTCCTGGTAAGAGAAGAAAAGGAGATCCAGGGGACAGAGGAGAGGCAGAGCAAAGCCAGCATGTAAGTGGCAGGGCCATCACTGCCTGTCACAGGTGGTGAAGCACTCATTTGATGGTGTCATCCTAGACTCTCTGAAACAGCAATGCCTGAAAGACCTACTTCCCCATTACTCCCATTTCAGTCTTTCACCATTTTAACCATTTTGTTTATTCTAGGCAAATACCTGTTTCATCTATGTTGCATGCTTGAAGGCTAAATGTAGGATTTCACAACAGGATGAAAACCAAAGCAGTGAGCAAAGGATGATATATGTGGGGAAGGATGATTTCAATTTATACCTTCTTCAGTGGTTGTATTTAGCCCAAGCTAACTTCATGCATTTTCCTGTTTTCTCCCTGGCATCTCAAGCACATTCCACCAGGGACATCTACAGCTTGTCAATCATCTAATGAATTTATTTGAATAAACATCTTATGTCAACCTGAGAACCAAAAAGAAAGGGTCCTAGCTCAAGAGAATAAAGTGCAAAAAATACATAGAGGAGCTTTCAACAGTAGTAAAAATCAGCTCTCTTGAACAAAATTGTAAGGCTCCAATAATAGACCTTGATGACAAGCAGAATTAAATAAAACATGAGTGATGAAACCCTGTAATGTTTATGGTGAGGTAGTCCAGACAGCTGATTATTAACTGTTACCAAAACAGTGTCTTGGCAGTGGATATGCAGTAACCAGGATGGAGACTGGTAGCTCGTTTAAATTATTGGTAAAGATCTGTTATATGTTTCAAAGAATCCTTCTAACACAATGAAATAATAGCATGAAATCAGTAATTATATGTGTGAGGGAATAGTGTCTGACAGATTGTATTCAGAGGAGGGAAAGGAGTTATTTCCCTTTTCGTTCTGACTTGCTATCATATTGCTGTGTCCAGTTTCACAGCAAATACCTAAGGAGTAGGTTTGGGGCTCATGTGTTGTTTTTAGCTAAGCAGCTATGCTCTTACCATGTCACACCAGGCTGGAGAAAAAAAAAGATGACTTTTTGCTCCCTGACACACCTGGAAATAAAATGTCAGCAATCCCTAGATGTAACTCACTGACTGACTCCAGTCTGACTGAGACACCCAAATCCAGCCTCTCCTTTGGCCAGGAGCAGTGACGCCTGCCAGGCTCAGGACTAAGTACCAAAGAAACCTTTTGGGACTGGGAACACCTACATCTGAGGTGCAGGCGTATTCCATTAAAGACTCGATCTACTGGAACGAACTGTTTCTGACCCATCACAGATCCCAAACACCATCACCGCCTGTTGCAAGGGACTGCTGTTTATGTCCCTTATTGACAGGCTGTTGGTAGACGGATAGAAATTTCCAGGACTTGTCACCCTGCTACAAAACAGTGCTTGTCTCACACGTGTGCTGCACAGTGCCTTAAGTACCCCATTGCCTTAGCCTTCATAATGCTGGGGGCCTGCATTCTGCAGCTCGAAAACCTTTTCCTGGAGCTGATGAGGCAGTGTTTTCCAGACTCTCTTTGGCAGTACTTTTCTTTAGTTGTTTTTATGCTCTTGTTCTTCTGCTGTTATTTTCATGGGCCTGCACCTGCAAATCCTGGCAGCATTGTCAAGATGGGGCCTCATGGGAAGCAACTCCCACTGTTGTGGGAATCGATCTCCTCTCCCCCACTTGCTTTCTTTCTTGGTTTGTACATTTTAGTTTATATTAGAGAAAAACAAATATAGTGTACAGCAAAGTTAATAACAATAATAACAACGTCAACAACCACATCAATAATATACAATAATAGTATGTAGTAATAATAAAAATGCTTAGTAAATGTTATCCAACAATACCTATACACACAGAAACTTCATGATCAGTCAATGTGAAACATTTGCTCTTGATTAGCATACCCCAATCAGCACAGGCTTAGTGGTCTCTTCTTCACAAAACAAGAATGAAAGGCCGTGCAGCCAAATTGCAACTTTATCCTTGATCCTTAACCTCATTCTGAGGCTTTGTAGCCACTACCCAAGTGCAATGTACAGTCCCAAATTAATTTTCACTTGCTCAAATACAACAACAACTGTCACCAAGATTTTTAGTACATCACCCTGGCATCATCACCACTCAAGTCTGAAGTAAAAGACATACAGTAAGGGTTGTAAACCTAAGTAGCTCTTATTAGATCCAGTCGTAATGCTTGCTTCCCACTTTAATCCAAAATTCAAACCTGTTATACAAGATAGCACAGCTGTCTTCAGAAAAGAACAGCAAGCTTTGTCTGTTTTCAATAGACAGATATATGGCCCCATCACACTAGTCCCACACTTGAATACAAGACCTCTCCAAAAGCCATCAATAATCTTCATGTTGTCCTAGACCCCATATTTAATCCTAATTTTTGCTGCAAATCCTAGGGCTTATTGATCCACTTTTAGTGTTGTAACCGAAATGGAGCATCTAGTTGTGACCAGTTCTGGGTCTGGCAGATTTATTGATCACTCCACAGTCACATCACAGCTGGTAGGAGGACCTGGCTTCAGACTACGTGTAGATTTGGGGTTAGACTCAGGCTTTCACTCTTCATAGAGTGAGGAATCTGAATTGTTGCTTAATCAAGGTGGTACTTTAAGATTAGTTTGGGGGTATCCATCTTCTATACTTAGATGTAGTCTGACAGTCATCACTGGCCTATTCTTGGGTATGCATTTAAAGTTGGGTTTCATTTCTAGGTGAGATCAGAGTTTGACTGGCATGGAACATTTGTCCTCAGTTACTGCTCGAGTCAGAGCTAACTACCAAGTTATTTTAATATCTTTTGCAACAAGTGCCAAAGAGTCTATGGTTATTTTGGTGTCTGGCAGGCTTTCATGAATGAATTTTAGAATGAAGACTTCTAAGATTTAAAACATGTTTTTCCAGTTAAAATCCTACCTCCTGCCCATCACTGGGTCTATTAGATGTCGGTTTGCATTCCCCATTCAAACCCTTTCCTATTTGAGCAATACACCTGGCCCAGTTGACTGGCAAACTTTCACACCATCCTATGCAAACAGCACTCCTTTCATGCATGTGGTGCAAAACCACATTCTGAACTCACACTCATTCTCAATATGTCCTTGGATTCACTTGTGTGATTCTCAACTGCAGCCAGACCTTTTGCTGAGTGTGTGGTGACCAGCATTTTTGCACCAGTGTTTGAGCTCATGCAAGATACAATGTGGATTTATATTTTACTGGAAAGCATGTTCTGGTTTTAATAGCATTTTTGTGCAGACAGAGTAAGCTTCATGGAGTGGAAAACAAGGCACCCATTTTTCCATGTTTCTTGCACTCCCTCTGATATTACTGTAGATCTCCAGCAGCAAGTGTGAAGAGTGGCTTGCCAGGACAGATTTCCTCTGGCCCTCACCTCTGTGGGACTCCAGTGCCTACTCTGCTTTCAAGACCATGCTGTCACTAAACCATGCCTCTGCCTCCTGTCCTCATGGCCTTCATTTTTCCTGCTTCTCAAGGTGCCTCCAAAGCAATTTGCCAGCCTATCACTTGACTGACGAGAAGGGCTGGTGAGAAGGTTTAGTCCACTGATATTGCTGTATTCAAAAGTATTCCAATGACACTGAAAGACTTTTCCAGCAGAGTGCAAGTCCAGGCCAAACTTCACATCAAATTGATCACTGCACAACAATAGCAATGCCACATGCACCCAGCTTTCATTAAGTGGTAGGAAGAATTACCTACTTTACAATACATATTTTCTTATTGCTAACAGAAAGCACAAATTGTGTTCCTTTGCTTGTACAGTCTGTGTTACCAGAGGCTCCCCCCCACCATGGCCCCTGGCCCACAGCTGCCTATCATTTATTCTATACATAAAGTATGAATTAGCATTCTACTCCAATTTTAAAGCTGTTCATCATTACAATAAATTGGATGAATAAGCAACATATTGGACAAACTTTTGCCTTTAAAAATTATTGTTAGGTACCATAGGGTTGAGTCTTCTTGGTCCTCTTGTTTTCAATGTGTCTTGTTTTGTTGTTTTGATCTTTGCCGTAGGTCTCTTCTTTCCTTATTTAATACCCTTCTCCACTCTCAAAGGGCTGTTTTCCTCGCCCCAGAAAGCAAAGGACAAGACATCAAATCCAGATCTCTTGGAAAACAACATAATGGACAAACCACAGGAGCAATGGGTGTTCTGAGAGCATCTTTTCAATGTTAAATTTGTCCCCTGCTTTGATGCTTTCCCATATGCTCTCTTGAAAGATGGTGAATCTCTGTTAAAGGTTCTACCTTCTGGTTTTATACTATGTAAAAGGCAAATTCTGTAGTCTTGTAAAAGTTAGTAGTACAGGATAATAGAAAAAGTATGGAGAAGGTTTTCAGGCTAGAGGAGAAATTAGAGTTGACAACCAACATGCCACCCACTTCCTATTAAAAGATAGTGGTTATTTGCTAAAGCCCTGAGGATTAAATTCTAGCATTACCTTTTATATCAGCTTTAACAAACATTGCCCACAAATCACAAACAGATCTTCAGACAAATTAGACTAATGCTAATTAGACTAATGTGAAAATTGCAAACACTGTTTCTTTCAAAGTTGAGAAATTGTCATGGCACAAGGAAGGCTGCATTTCTTTCTGCTCACTCACATCCCCTTAAATTTTTCCTGCTTGATGTAATCCTTGTCAGGTTGTCAGAGAACATTTACACAGTCAGCACTGGAAGTGAGGCAAAAGGCACTTAAAACATTACTGAACCTGGCCGAAAGGACAATAGGTTGAGCTGCCAGGTCCCCAGGGTAGGAATGATCCCCTCACTGTTAAACTGAAGTACATTTTTAAGAAAGAGCATCCTTCACCTGTTGCTGGGCACCCAAAGGCTGTATCAGCATGTGGACCAAAGCCTCTTTGCTTTAAGAGCAGATAGTCTCGTTGCTTTAAGAGCAGATAGCAGCCACATCTCACATCCATACAGAGATACTCTTGTCTCTCCCCAGAGAGAACACCTTTATACCTGCTGCTGGTCCTTGGACCCCATTGTAGGGCTGACATTACCTAGGAGAATCCCATGCCAGTGCTCAAGGCCATATTTGCTTTATCATTACAAGTGAAGCCCAAAAGCTCAGATCTAACCACTGATGAAGATAATCAAACAGGGCTGGGAAATCTGGACTCTGCCTCCTACCATCCTTTTTAAGAAGACCAAAGCCAGCCCAGCCATGCTAACAGGATTACTGCCCCAAGGAGCAGTACTACCTGCTGCTTCCCAATACCAAAGCCCCTGTAAAGAAACCTTGAGGTGTCAGGGTTTCCAGCACCATCAGTGTAGGCAGAAAAGACACCCATTTTGTCAGTATGACTTACTTCCCAAGAGCCTTCAAAAGTACCCTTCTCTATTGATCACAGGGAGATGTACCCCTTGGCTGAGGAGTTACCTTCACAGAGCTGGTGGTAAAGTAACTACTGCTGAATGAATATGTGGAAGCAGCACATCACTATGTTTTGAAACCATACTGCAATGGCAGGCTGATACCTGGTACTGCCTTATGCATTGGCACCCCATTCCAGAACCCCTCTGCCTGTAAATATTTTGCAAAAGACTCCCAGTGGGATAAGGATATAAAATCTGAATAAAAGATGGGAAGAATCATAAATAGGAGGGTAGATCAGATGCTGAAGTATATTGAGGCTGGTGACTAAGTGACTGTTCCCATGTGTAAGCACAACTCTCTATAGCACAGCTAACTTCCAGCTTTGTTCAGATGGTGGAAAGTCTCAGAATGGCATCATCTCAGCCATGAGAAATTTGGGACATGCTGTACTTGATGAGGAGCACCTGGAATTGATTGGCGATCACCCACATGTAAAGGCAGGGATGGCCTGGGAATTGTTTCCCCACTAGTGCAATTCCAAGATGCAAGTTCTCTTTCTGAGTCTCCGAAGAAGCAGCTGGATTAACTCACTCCAGCAGAGATGCTATGGAGATCATACATAAAGGAGTCTCATGGCAATATGCTCATCCTTTGCTATGCCAGCTTTGAGGAGCACCATGCTTTGAAAAGCCACTGGCTGTGAAATTGGAATCACCCCTTTGGTCAAAAAAAGAAGAGGGTTAGCAGTAAGATGAGGCTATTACTCTCTGACCTGCCATATGGTCTCTAGGTGTTTTGGAGGAATGTTGAAAGAATTGACCTGAGCTCAGACTCAAAGGTCACAATCCAAAGTTTATAGGGGTTGTCCATGAATTTTCACTAAGTTTTGGAGTAGGCACTTAACCTTACTACAATTTGTTGGCAGAAATGGCATGACTATGCTGAGCTTGTGATGTACTTCTAGGGGCAGGGATTAAAAAAAGAATTAAAGAAACTTTAGGAACAAGTAAGTTCTAGGTATGGTGTTCATTCTCTTTTGCAGGCATTTGCCAAAGTGTGTGAGCTGCTTCATCCAAATAAAGGGCTTGGCTGACCCTTTCAGGCCAGCAGAGCTCCTCCTGATGAGGCAGTGGCAGTGATTTTAGAGGCTGGAAGAAGCTTTGTAAACAGACAAATGATAGACTAATTGTTTGCAAATTGCCTATTTATCTCTGGATATGCCTTATAGCATAAAGGCTTATATTATTCTCAAATACACCTATTATAATTCTAACTGAGGGGATATGTAATCTTTTCTAGACAGGAAACAATAATCTCCTGCCTGTTTCTTTTGGGTTTGGTTTTTTTTTCAGGAATATAATGTGAAAGATTTTTCTGTTTTTCTTCTCTGCCAAGCTCTGCTCTGCCTTTCCCTGCCCTGCCCTTCTTTATTTCTAGTATTGCATAGTATTTCAATAAATGATTCTGTAAACAGCATCTCTTTATGTCAGGCAGGGACACCTGAATTCCAGAAGATCCCTGTCTTGATGGGAAGAGGATGAAGAAGAACAGGTATTATAAAGCAGCTTTCCTACCATATGAAGAGTCTGTTCTACATGAGTGATTTCTCCTTGTCCAGATTTCTCTCAAAGTGGGACCAGGATTTAGCCAGATTCTTGCTAACTGAGAAAATGGAACTTTATTGCTGAAAACCATGTTTAGGTGTCTCTTTCATACTGCAGCAACCAAAGGTGGGGACACATGCACAAAGAAACTTTCCATTTCTCTTTTCAAAATGCTTTTTTAATGAAAGCCATGTTTGGGGGTATTTTACTTCCAAGACTTAAAGTTTTTTAACTTTTGCAATATATCAGAGTAGAAAAGAGGGAATATTTGAGTTTTCCTAACTTTTCTTTTTCTCTCCCTGTTTTCTTAGTTACATCACTGGTGTTCTTTTAAAGTGGTTTGCTCAGCAAAACATTTTTATCCCCAAATCCTTTTGTTTAAAAAAAAAAAACCAGCCTTCTTCTTCTTCATCGCTACTTTGCATTAACAGGTAGAAAGGCTTTGCAAAAAGATTGAAACTTTTTGTCACAGCCTTACAACCAAAAGGGACCACATGAGTGAAATGGACTGGAACCTCAAACATCCTTTCCATACTGGTGTAGTTAGACCTGGTCTCAAAAGAAGGACTTTTCATCACATAAGTAAGTAAGGCAGATGGAATAAGCTCAGGAATCTCACCGTCTTCTTAGTGGTGCCAGTTTCACTTAGCTAGTCCTTAAAGTAGAACCACACATTAGCAACTTTGATTTTTCTTCCATTTCCCTGTCCATAAGTTGTGGCTGAGGACTTCTTGCCAGACCCACAAAGCTATTTAGGTGCCCGATTCCTATATGTGTCCAACTTGACAATGTGAAATCAAAACCTTTCAAATCCTGCCTAGCTATATCCTTCCTTTGCTTTGTTACTGTGAACAGAATTTGGCTTTTATGGCATTTATTTTTCAGAAGAGAATAAAACATTTTATCACTTACGAAAATGTGGTTGCAATTTGTATTCAGCTCTATAGAATATTACTTGGAGGTGTAACTCTTACCATGCCATTTTCTGAATAGTCTATTTACTAAGTGTTAATGTGAGTCTCAGCAGGGTGGAGTCAGTAAACTTACGGGTATTTAGAAGTATTACATTAAAGGTTGTATTAAATGCCTGATCTTGCAATTAGAAAACATGCAACTAATGCTTGCACACATAAATTGTCTCTATTGTCAGAGCTATTTGGATGCAGCTTTGGTTTGAGGACAGTTAGGTCCTTGCCTTTTTCAGACTCTGCACACTACTTCCACAGACAATGGGCACAATTGGGCATTGGCTGGACCTACTGCCTTGGGAGCAGGCTGAGTGCAAACAAGCTTCCATCCTTGTCCTGCCCAATTTGGGACTATTCTGGCTCTGAATCCATCTCAGGTACCTTGGTGACATCTCAGGGTAGGTCCAACCTGAGGGCACCACAACCTTCAACAGATCTTTCCCCATAATGCGATTAATACAGAGTGGTTTTTATCCCTGTTTTATAGGCAATGTATAGGAAGAATCTCGATATGGTTATACAGTATAGCAGTCAGCCCAGGATATATATACATGTATGTATGTACATACTTATACATATGTTTATGGGAAAGTGTCAATATACACGTATGTACTCACACATGTATATATATATATGTACATCTATGTATGAATCTGTGCACACCTTGATATATGCAGAAAACCAAAGTTGTTTAAACTACCTAGTTGTGGTTCTGCTGCAGTGCTCAGCAGAAGAGCTTGAGATGATTTATCCCATGGGGAGTGCCAACACTGCTATTGCTCTGGCTGCTTCTGTAACTGTGCTCTTAATCCCAGATTCACCATGTCTAATTTATACCACCTGAAAATGAGGAGTCCAGTCTTAGATTGAGATGAGTTGCTCCCTTTCCATTTAACTGCAGAGGAAACCTAGACCCCAGCTTAAACATCAGGGTTTTTGATTGCTGCAGTTGGATAATATGAGTCCTATTCCCAATGGCATCTCTGAGATCTCACTAGAAGTCTTCGATGAAGCTGGACTGGAACCAGGATTCCAGAGTGCAAACTGGCAGCCAAGACCTTGAACCAGCTTTTCTACAACATAGTGTGCACCTGCAAATTTCGAACTGTAATCTTTCTTCATGTGAGTTGAATTCCCAATTTTCTTTATTTAGGCCTGAGATTTGTTTTAAAATAACTTTAGTCCATGGCCCTGCAACAGTTTGTCTCAATCTGTACTGCTGTAAAAAATCAATTTAAAAAAACACTCAAAACATAAAAATTTCTTCTTCAAGTTTATAGGTCCTTAAATTCCTGAATTATTCCTGAATCAGTCTTTACCATATCTTGATTACGCTGCTTCATGATGCATATATATAAAGCCTAAATATAAAGCCTGTCTGTTTTTTGTTCTATCAGCTAAACTATTATAGAAAATGAGTGGAAAAACCTGACCATAGCCAATGTCTTTGCACTAATTTGTCATTATCTTTTATGTAGACATTCTCAATATGCACCACACCTGGTGGCTTCATGGGCTGGGATCTGCAAATATATATTACTAATACTGATAAATAAACCAAACTGCTGTTTTATTTCACTGACCCTTTTATTCTGAAATGCTATTTTACAGGTTCTGGCATTATTGCCTGTGGCTGATGCAAAGCAAATGCAAACTCCCACATCATCGTGGACATACATAGGTTATTCTTTATCTCAGGTGTAACATCTTTGCAGTGTCACAAGTTATTTGCTGTCCCAACTCTCCTTACTTCACAGCCTGCAGATGGTGAACCTGCAGAAGGGGTGTACAAAAGGCTAACAGCATTAAGGTGAGATGAAAGGCTGACAATAAGGATCTTCCATAAGAGTAAATATCTAGAAAAAATCTGTAGAAGAGATGAAAAGAATATTGCAGAGCAGCATTTGTAAAAGGGTATGTTTTTAATTAAAATTATAATTGAGGAAATCGTTTTTCTTTCAGAAATGTCAGCATTTGCTAAGACAACATCACTAGAGAGTCAGTGCCATGAATGTCTAGATTTTGCTTGGGATTGAAGGTAATACTGTAAAACAGCTAAATTTAACATTTTTATTGATGGGGGGAAGCAGCAAAGAAGAAAAACCCCAAGGCTTTGATCTTTCATAATGTTTCCTTGTGCACTGTACTACCTGTTCAAATCATGGAAACTTATATTTTTGGTTGGAAAAAGGATAGTATGTGCTGTGTTTGTATGCGATGGCATTTTGTGGGAATTTGGAATTTGTGGTTCAGTCAATGTGTTTGTACCTATTTCTATGGATGGCATCAGCTGCTCCTTTGTTGGTCTGGTACTGAAAGAGGGTCTTCACCAGTGAAGAGCTCTGTTCTCAGGGCACTGCATGGCCCTCTTCTCATCCCACCATCACTACAAAACTATTCTGTGAGCTGAAAACAAGCCTGTTCCCAACACAGGGCAAGGATGTGAGCAGATATGTTGGTCCCAGCAGAAATGCACAGAATCCGGGCTATATCTTAGCTGATGCAAGACACTGTGTCAAGGAGACTTGTTTGGACAAAACTTTGGATATAATTATAAACAAACAGAAAAAAAAAAAAAAAACCAAAACAAAAACCAAACCAAACCCAAACCCA